>JACVTC010000026.1:145000-180000 GCA_016946835.1 Neocallimastix lanati (nom. inval.)
ATTTCATTCTCTTTGTAGGCATATATCGCATCTGGCATACCAACTAAAGGTGGATTATCCATATCAGCATAATCTGTATCCAATAAAGAGTTAGGATCATGATCCTTCTTCGATTTACTTTTATTATTACTCTTCTTCTTACTACTGCCACTATCATTTTCTATATTTACTTCACTTGAATCTGGAGAATTATCGGGTATACTAGAAGAGGTATGTAAGGATGAAGAAAAAATGGGTTTAGTATTAGTTGGTTTTGTTGATGCTATATTTAATGTTGTCTTGGAAGGAATATAAGAATTAGAAGTAATAGTAGTGGTGGTAGTAGTAGTAGTAGTAGTAGTATTAGAGGAAGAAGATGAAATATAAGAAGAAGAAGAAGTAGAAGTAGAAGTAGAAGCAATTGGATTAACAATTTTATTAGTAAATTCTACTGATGATTCTAAGGAATCTTTCTTTATATTTTTATCATTATCAGGAATAGTATCAATTTGGAATGTTGAATTTTGATTTTGATTTTGATTTTGATTTTGATTATTCATATTCATTTCTTTATTATAAATATCTTCTTCTGGGTTATAGAAGGATAGTGATTCATCATTACCGTTTGCACCACGGCTAGAAGATTTCTTTAATCGAATATTTTTTGAACGTTTTAAATAAATGGAACCAACAGTGCCATTATTATTTCTTTGGAAAGCACTAAAAGTTTTATTTCTATTAATATGAACTTGATCAACCACAGGATCACCATTTTCTGAAGTACTGTCAGGAGTAATAACTCTTGCACTTTCTGCAAACGACTTAGTTCTCCTAATACTTAATCTACGACCAAATTGTTCATTTGGATTATTATCAATCCATTTTTTAAATTCTTGAGGATGAAGTTCTGGATGAAGATAGGAAGGTACCCAAAAAAGATGAGCTAAATCATTTGTTTGAATGGTAACACCAGAAATATTAACTAAATGGGTGACAGGCTTCGTTGGATCATCTGATGGACATGTAATAATTTTTGGTGAAAGATGTTTAGAATCCATGGCTGGTAAAGTATATCGTTTATTTATAGCCGATTTTTTGATTGGTGATAGAGTATTATTATTATTATTATTATTATTATTATTACTATTTTTGTTATTGTTGTCATTATTTTCATTATTTTTATCATCTTCATTAAATTTAATATGATTCTCATTCCGGTTTTTAATTTTATTTTTTAATCCATCGGATGCAAAGTAACTTAATGATGAATTACTCTTGACAATAAAAGAATGTTCATTAAATGGTTGAACATAATCATTAATTTCCAGAGTATCTTGTGAATAACTATCCTTATTATCATTATTTTCATTATCGTTTTCAACAGATTTATTTTGAGTAATATCTTTTATATTAGAGCCATCATGATCATTCCATTCATTGAATCCACTTAATTTTTTATTATCTTCTTCTTTTTGAGTATTATCATCATCAGGGGTTTTGATTTCTTGTTGTTTTTCTTCTTCTGATATTTTTTCCATTAAAGAAGTATCCTTTAATTTTATATTATTTTTAACAATTCCTTCCGATTCTGAACCTGATCCACTTGAAGAAAAACGACCATAATAATTATTTTTATAATAATTTGACCATAAATCTTTAAGTTGAGTATCCATATATTCTTCACTTTCAGTTTTAATTAATACCTTTGGATTTTGAGATTTAGTTAATAATAAGTCTTCATTGGATGGATTTATATTCTTTTCTTTTTCTTCTTTTTCTTCTTTTTCTTTATTTTCCTTTATAATCGAATTTTCTAATTTTTCTGTAGTATTTCCATCAAACGTTTTTTCACCATTCTCTATTCCCTTATCCTCTTTTTTCAATTTATTATTACTATTGCTATCACTATTATTATTTGTAGTAGTAGTAGTTGTTGTTGTTGCTGTTTCTGGTGTTGCTGCAGAAGTAGTAATAGTATTATTTACTTTCAGAGTTGATTCATGATTACCTTCAATGGATGGTTCATTATTTAAAACTACTTCACCACCTTTTTCACTCTGACTTGAATCAGAAGAAGAATCTGATGATAACGAAAAATCTGCTCTTGAACTACTTAATTCACATTCAGAATTTGACTTAGATATATCACTGTAGGATGAATCTAAATCTGTAGATGTACTCGTCATATCATCATTTTTA
Organism: Neocallimastix lanati (nom. inval.); assembly: GCA_016946835.1. NCBI lineage: Eukaryota > Fungi > Neocallimastigomycota > Neocallimastigomycetes > Neocallimastigales > Neocallimastigaceae > Neocallimastix > Neocallimastix lanati (nom. inval.). Next base: position 147,179 of record JACVTC010000026.1, read on the forward strand.
ATTGAATTTGTTTTTGATGATGTTGGAGTAATATCAGAGGATGTACGTTTTATATTTTTTTCATTACTTGCTATGTTAGGAAGAGATCTTGATAACGTAAAATTCTCAAAATACTCCTTTTTTAATAATTTTATATCAACATGAGAAGAACTTCCTCTGAGAGGAACAGGAATATGTTTACGTTTAGTAGAAGCAGCAATACTTTTAACAACACCATTAGGTTTTGGTGAATCATCAGGAGGAGGTGGATGAGAAGAACTTCTTGGTGGAATTGGTGGTAAAAGAAGTTGATTTTTTCTTTCTCTTTTTAAAGTTCTTTCCCTTTCTTCCTCTTTTTCTTTTTTCTCTTGAATTTCACGTAATTTACGTTCTCTTGCACTTAAACGTTTATTTTTTGTGGTTTCAAAGTAATTGAACTTATCAATATTACTACTATTATTACCTGGCGTCGAAGTAATTAATTTTTGCGCATTTCCATTTCCATTGGGTTCAATAAAATTTTTTACTATCCCTTTTGTAATCTTTTTTTGTATTTTCTGTGAAAAAGAGGCTAATAAATTTTTCTTTCTACTGCGTCTTGAAGAATTATCTTCTTCCAAAAAGCTATATTTCGGTATATTTGAAGAAGACGAAGTACTTGTCATCGTTTTTTTTATATATATATATATATATATTAAATTATTTATATAATTATTATTATTTTATTATTGAATATTATATAAATTTTATATCACTCATTAATATTTTTTAAACTTTGATAGTAGTTATTGTTGTGTTTTATTGTATATATTATAATTAATTGTTATTTTTTTTTTTTTTTTTTTTTTTCTTTATTAAAAAAAAAATAAAAAAAAAAAAAATTTAAAATTGAATTTAAATTTAAAATAATTTCTTTTTTTTTTTTTTTTTTTTTTTACTTTATTTTATTATTTGTTGTTATTGTAAAGATTAATATATATATATATTATTTTTTTTCTTTTTTGAGTTACGATTATTATAAATTATTTTGTTTTTTTTTTCTGTTTTTTATTCTCTTTGTTTGATAACAATAGTAATCGACTTGATAATATGCAATTAATTTTTTTTCTTATCTTTTTATTTTATTTAGGAATTTTTATTTTAAGAAAAAAAAAAAAAGTAATTTATATTAAAATTTTGGTTAATTTATAAAAGTTTTTATTAATTACTTTTATTAAATTAAATTCTTTATTATTTATTACTATTGTTTTTTTTTTTTTTTTTTTTTGTTTGTTTGTTTGTTTGTTTGTTTTTTTATTTGTTTTTTCTTTAATAAAACTTTTTTATTCCTTTCTTCTTGATTTTTTAATCATATATGATACGTATAACCTTTCGTTTATTATTTCATTCAGTTTTCAGCTTTTATTATTATTATTTTTATTTAAAATTTTATTCAATACAGTTTCATTATTAAAATATATACTAAATATCAAAAATAATAAATTTGTAAATAAAAATAGTTGTTTTTTTTTATATATATATTAATTAATAAAAATTTACGAAAATATAATTTCTAAATAATAAATTTTTAATTTATATAACTTACTTTTTTTTTTTTTTTTGTTATTTGTTACAATGTAATATACAAATTGAAGACCTTGTATATTAAATATAATATATAAAAAATAAAAATTATACATATAAATATATTATTAATTATATTTTTTTAATATTAAAAAAATAAAAATATAAAAACTTTCAAGTACTTCAATAATTATAATTTTAATTACTTTATATAAAGTACATAGAAATCAATTTTACAAAGATATTTAATTATTATTAAAATATTAATTATATATAATATTGATTTTATTCTTTTTTTTTTATTTTTATTATATTATTATATTATTACTATTTTTATTATTATTATCTTACTTTTATTTTCATTTTTTATTTTGAAAAATTTACTTTATTTTATTTTATTTTCTTTATTTTTTTTTTTTTTTTTTTTTTTATTTTTTTTTTTCTTTATTTTTTTTTTTTTTTATTTTATTTTATTTTTTGGGAAATATTTTTTATATAAAATTTTATTCTATAATTTTTTTTATATTATTTCATTATATTTCATTATATATAATTTTATAATAAACAAAATACGAAAAAAATTTTTTTTTTTTTTAGTAATTTTCCTTTCAATAAAAGTAAAAATTATGTGTGAATTTTAATTTATTAGTTTTCTCTATCTATTATACTATTTAACTAATAGTTATTTAATTTTAATATAAATTTATATTGTTATTATATTGAACTATATATCGATATATTAATTGAAAAATTATGATATATTAATAATCTAATCTTTATAATAAATAATTAAATAAATAATTAATTAAATAAATAAACAATTAACTAATTAAATAAATAAATAATTATTAATAATTCATAAATGATTTTATAAAATAAAAATAAAAAAAAATATTTTTATATTTCTTATGATTTATAATTATGATTAAATTAGTAGATAAAAAAAAAATTTATTTATTTATTTATTTATTTATTTAGTTATTTATTTATTTATTTATATTAAATTTATTCTCTACATTATTAATAACAATTATATTTTATTATTACTATTACTTTATTATTATAACTATTACAATTGTTTTTAGTTATTAATTTCTTATTACAAAAAGGATTTGTATCATTATGCTACTATTTTATTGTTAATTATAATTTCTTTTCTTAAATTTAAAATCTTTTTCTTATAATTTCTTTTTTTTAAAAAAATTTAAAATCTTTTTCTTATAATTTCTTTTTTTAAAAAAAAATTTAAAATCTTTTTTGGTTATAATTTCCTTTTTTAATAAAAAAAAAATTAAAATCTTATTTGGATATAAATTTGTTTTTTAAATTTAAAATCTTTTTTAAATATTTTTTTTAAAATGTATATAAATTTTTCCAGATTTTTAAATAAAATTTAACACTTTACAATAAAAAAAAATAATTTATATATATATAACTAATATTATTTATTACCTTTATTTTGCTCATAAAATATAATATTATTGCCAGCTAAAATTTTATTTTAATAAAAAAAAAAACAAGCTGAAATAATTATAAAATGTTATAAAATGAAATATAAATGTACATGAATTTCTACATTTGTTAACTAAAATTAAAATATATATATATATTTTTTTATTACGTTTTATAATAGATAATTTATATTTTCTTTTTCTATTAATATATAAATAAATAAGGAAAAATAAGAAGTAATAAATAAATTATATTTTATTAAAAAGTTTTCATATAGTATTTCTTGAATTTTTTGTTTTATAATATTAAAAATTATTATTTTAATCAATAAAATTTAAAAATGGATGAACAATTAATTTCAAAATCTAATCTTTCAAAATATTTTATATTAATATATATATATGTATTTAAAGTATATAAAATTATTCTATATTCTCTCTATATATCTATTTTTTTTTTTTTTTATTTTGTTTTTGTTTGTTTTTGTTTTTATTGATAAATTAAAGGGTAATAAGTGGCAAAATTAAATAATATAAAAATATACAATACATAAAAATAGATAAAAATATAAAATTTTAAATAAAAAGGAAAAAAAGAAAAAAAGGAAAAATAAAAAGGAAAAAAGATATATATAACAATAATAATAATAATAATAATAATAACTATGGTTTAAAGAATTTATAACTTTAATTTATTTATTATAAACATATAAATAAAAATATATATTTATTATATTGGATATATATATAAATATATATTTGAATTTTATATATATTGATTTATCTATTTATCTGTATATTTAATTTTTATTAATATATAATTTAGATTTTATTTATTTATTTATTTATTTAAATAATTAGATAGTTATTTATTTATTTATTTATTTATTTAGATAGATAGATAGTTATTTATTTAATAATTTATTTAGTTATTTAGTTATTTAGTTATTTAGTTATTTAGTTATTTATTTGAATACTTAGATAATTAGTTACATAGTTATTTATTAATTTAGTTAGTTAATTAGTCAGTTATGTAATGAAGTTAGTAGATTAATAAACTGTAAATACAAAGAAGTTAATATATTACTAAACTATAAAAAGTTTTTTTTATTTTCATTACAGTTTTTATAATTATATGAATTTAAATTTTTCAAATAAATATAGATTTAGATACTAATTTTATAATAAATTTACTCCATCCATATAAAATAAATTATTTTAATAATTAAAATTTTCCTTTCTATTACTTAAAAAAAAAAATACAGATATTAATAATTCTAATTAATACTATATAATCTTTAAAAAAAAAAAAAAAAAAAAAAAAAGCAATCTATCTGTCTATAAATATAGCAACATGTCTTAATAATAGGTTATTTTCAATTTTTAAAAATCTCTAATCATTATTATAGGTATAGAAAAAGAATGATATATAATGATATATCTAATAATAAATAATATAATTATAATTAAATAATCTGCATAAAATTAAATCTAGATTATTAATATTTCATAATTTTAATTATGATTATAATTAATTTTTTATTATAATTATTTTTTTATTATAATTATTTTTTTATTATAATTATTATAATTATATTTTTATTATTTATTATTTTTTATTTATTATTTTTTATTTATTACTTATTATTTATTATTAATTATTTATTTATTATTTATTATTTATTATTTATTATTTATTATTTATTATTTATTATTTATTATTTATTATTATTTATTATTTATTATTTATTATTTATTATTTATTATTTATTATTTATTATTTATTATTTATTATTTATTATTTATTATTTATTTATTATTGATTATTGATTATTGATTATTTATTATTTATTATTTATTATTTATTAATTACTATTTATTATTTATTATTTATTATTTATTATTTATTATTTATTATTTATTATTTATCATTTATTATTTATTAATAAATACTCTTTTTTATTATTTATTATTTATTATTTATTATTTATTATTTATTATTTATTATTTATTATTTATTATTTATTATTTATTATTTATTATTTATTATTTATAATTTATTATTTAAAATTTATTATTTATTTATTTATTATTTAGTAATTATTAATAAATACTCTTTTATTATTATTTATCATTTATTATTTATTAATAAATACTCTTTTTTATTATTTATTATTTATTATTTATTATTTATTATTTATTATTTATTATTTATTATTTATTATTTATTATTTATTATTTATTATTTATTATTTATTATTTATTATTTATTATTTATTATTTATTATTTATTATTTATAATTTTTATAATTTATTATTTATTATTTATTATTTATTATTTATTATTTATTATTTATTATTTATTATTTATTATTTATTATTTATTATTTATTATTTATTATTTATTATTTATTATTTATTATTTATTATTTATTATTTATAATTTTTATAATTTATTATTTATTTATTATTTTAATTATTCTATAATATTATAATTTATTTATTCATATTATCTAATAGAAATATATTTTATTGTAGTCAAAAGTTAATGAATTCATGGTTACATTAATTTTTAAATTTAAAAAAAAAAAAAAAAATTTATTTTAATTTTAAATAATTAATAATTAATAATTAACAATAAATTGAATAATATAATAAATAATATAATTTCATTCTGTATAGTTCATATAAATAATTGAATAGAAATTAAATTTATATACAAGTCAAGTACAATCACTAATATATTAGCTATTTCATTAATTTTAATTTAATTTTGATTAAATATCCGAACTTAAAACTTTTTTTTAAATTTTTGTGTTTTTTTTTTTATTTTGTCAAAATTTTTATTTTTTTATTTTGTAAAATAAAAAAAAAAACTGTAAACTAATTGAATCTTTCATTTATATATAAAAATATATTGATTAATATATTGATTAAATGGAATATTTCATATTATTTAATTTATTTAATTTAATTACAATAAATTTTAATATATTAATTAATATATATAATATTTTTTATTTAAAATTAAATAATAAAAAAAAAAGTAAAAAAGAAAACAAAAAAAATCAAATTTTTTTTAAAAAAAAAAAAAGACTTTAAATAAGTTACTTTAAACGTTTACATTAGAAAAAAATAAAAAAGATATAAAATAAAGAAGATAAAAAATAAATAAATGTAAATATAAATAATATATAAATAATAATTTTTTTAAATTTCTTTACATAAATATATTTTTTCTTATTAATTATTGCGCAATTAAATAAAAAAAAAAAGAAGATTAATCCTAAATTTAAAAAATAAAATAAAATAAAAAATTTGAAGATAATTACAGAATAACTATTAAATAAAATAACGAACTCAATTTTATTTATATAATCTATGTCTTATATAAAAATATTGAGGCTATAATTTATTTATTATATATCATTTATTTATTTATTTATTATTTATAATTTATTATTTATTATTTATTTTTTACTATATATTTTTTATTATGTATTATATATTATATATTATATATTATATATTATATATTATATATTATATGTTATATATTATATATTATTTAATTATTTATTATTTATTATTTATTATTTATTATTTATTATTTATTATTTATTATTTATTATTTATTATTTATTATTTATTATTTATTATTTATTATTTATTATTTATTATTTATTATTTATTATTTATTATTTATTATTTATTATTTATTATTTATTATTTATTATTTATTATTTATTATTTATTATTTATTATTTATTATTTATTATTTATTATTTATTAGTTATTATTTATTATTTATTATTTATTATTTATTAGTTATTATTTATTATTTATTATTTATTATTCATTATTCATTATTTATTATTTATTTTTTATTATTATTTATTATTTATTATTTATTATTTATTATTTATTATTTATTTATTATTTATTATTTATTATTTATTATTTATTATTTATTATTTATTATTCATTATTCATTATTCATTATTCATTATTTATTATTTATTATTTATTTTTTTATTATTTATTATTTATTATTTATTATTTTTTTATTATTTATTATTTATTATTTATTTTTTTATTATTTATTATTTATTATTTATTATTTTTTTATTATTTATTATTTATTATTTATTATTTATTATTTATTATTTATTATTTATTATTTATTATTTATTATTTATTATTTATTATTTATTATTTATTATTTATTATTTATTATTAATTATTTAATTATTTAATTATTTAATTATTTGTTATTTATTATTAAATATAAATCTTTTTTTTTTAATAAAAAAATTCATTAAAATTTATTTATTAATACATAATATCAAATTTATCAAAAAAAAATAAAGATTGTATTTGATAATTTTAAAGAAACTAAATTTAATTAGTTATATTTTAATGAGAGAAAGAGGGAAAAAAAATGCAAATTAATAATATTTTTATAGTTGTGGTTGTTATCAGATATATTCAAGCTACTCATTATTATTTTTTATTTTACTTTATTGATTCAAAAAAAAAAAAAAATAAATAAAATAAAATAAAATAAAATAAAATAAAATAAAATAAAATAAAATAAAATAAAATAAAAGATAATAATAAATAATAAAAAATACAAATATATAATTTAATTCCTTTAGGTTAAACATATTGCTAAAATTTATATCTTTAATAAAAAAGATTTAAATTAAAGTCTTATTAAAGATATAAATATTTAAATAAAAAAGAATATATATGTTTTTTTTAACTGTTATCAATATTTTAATATTTTTTTTCATTTTTGGTTAATACAATATATATATACTTTTTAATTTTTTATCCAAATATTTAACATAAAGTATTTATTGGATATGAATGATGATTAAATCAAATAGTAAAAATTTATTATGATAATAAGCAGTTATCCCTCCCATTATTCAAGATTTAATTAATATATAAAAAGTATTAAATTTATCATTAATAAAAATTTAATTAGTTCATCTATGAAATTTTTTTTTTTTTTTTTATTTTACATTTTTATATTATATATTTATAATATATTTATTTTTAAAGTTTTATTTTTTTTTTTTATTTTACATTTTTATATTATATATTTATAATATATTTATTTTTAAAGTTTTATTTTTTTTTTTTTATTTTACATTTTTATATTATATATTTATAATATATTTATTTTTAAAGTTTTATTTTTTTTTTTTTTTTTTTTTTTTTTTGCTCTACTAAATATTATATTTCAAAAAAAAAAAAAAAAAAAAAAAAAACTTTAAATAATAACTTTTTTTTTTAAATAATGAAATGTACTGATGAAATATTCTATATTGTTTGAAAGGTTAACTTTTAATTTTTTTTTTTTTTTTTGCCTTTTTGTGTTTTTGTGTTTTTTATTTTTACTTTATTGTTTCGAAAATAAATTTTATTTATTTAATCTTTTCTCTTTCTCCATATTTCTACTCATATGAATTTTTGAATTTTTGACATGATTTTTTTAAAAGGTTACTACAATATTTACTTTTCTTTTTTTTTTTTTTTTTTTTTTTTTTTTTTTATTGTTAATGAAAAACACCATTATAAGTGAATTTATTAATTAAGCAAAATATTATTTGTTTATAGGAAAATAGAAATTAATTGTCTTTGAATGAAAAATAATACATATAAATAAAATATATATATATATAAATATTTAATATTAAATATTAGTTTAATTATATATATTATTTATCTTTGTGTAGAGAGACATATTATGCATGTATATATTAATTTTATATTACTAAAATTATTAAACTATTATTATTAGTATAACTATTATTATTATTTTCTACTATTATTATTATTGTTATTACTATTATCATTATTTATCATATTGATTTTTTAATTTATCTCGTTTCAAAAAAAAAAAAAAAAAAAAAAAAATTTAAACTATAGTTAAAATCTAATACTATTTATCTATTAAAATCTTTTAAATGAAAAATATTATAAAAAAAAAAAAAGTATTAATATACATATTATATACATATAGAATAAAAATAAAAAAAAAAAAAGGGTTGATATATAAAGATTTTTTAGATTACAGAGTTGAATGAAAATACTTTTTTTTTTTTTTTTTTATAAAATATCATTTACAAAAAAAGTATTAAAATATCTAATTAAAAAAAAGAAATAAAAATAAAAGAAATAAAAAAAAAGAGTAATAAATAAAAATTAATTGGCAATATTTACTAAGGTGTCTATTAATATTTTTATTATTATTATTAATTTTTTTTTTATTTATCTTGCTTACAAGCTTGCTTGATTACTTTATTGTTTATTAGCCAATCTTAATGATTTAGGGTTAGGTAATACACAAATTGAAGAATGAAAAAAGATCAATGGAAAGGATTATCAAAATTTTTTGAAAAAAAATTTTTTTTACTGTTTTATATTATAAACTTTTTTTTTTTTTTTTTTTTTTTTTTTTTTTTTGATAAATATAGAATTAAGAATTAATAATAACTTTTTTTTTTGATAGATATAGAATTAAGAATTAATAATAACTTATATATATATATATTTATTTATTTATTTATTTTTTTTTTTAAATTCTAAAAAAAAAAAATTAATATAATTAAAAAGTTTTGATATTAAATTAAAAAAACATTTAAAAAATTTTATATTGATTTAGGAATTAAATTAATAATATCTTTTTTTTTTTTTTTTTTTTTTTTTAAAAAAATATTTAGTAAGATAAAATAAAAATATTTATGTACACGTTTGAAGATAACAATATATATATATATTTTTCTTTATTGATTTTTTTTTTTATTTTATTTTATGTTTATTTTTATTTTATTTTTCTATGGTAAAGATATTAAATTTTATAATAATAATTAATAAATTATAAATTATATATCGATATAGGTGTGTATGATTTCTTATTTTGTATTGTTCGTAACATTTTCATGTTAACAGATAAAAAAAAAAAAAAAAAAAATTAAAATAATATTTACAATTATATGTGAATAAAAAAAAAATTTAAAATAATATAAAAGTACTACATTTTATTAATGTATATAGGAAATAATATATTTTATTTATCTATATAATAGTGTATATATAATGATAATTCTGCTAAATCTATAATAATAATATGTGTAAATAATTTTTATTGTATAAATAGTAAAAAGTAAAAAAATAAAATAAAATAAAATACTATTTTGTAAATTTGAGGTATTTTTTTTTTTTTTTTGTTTTGTTTTTATGTTTTTTTATTTATTATGATTATTCAAAATCTTCCTTGTAAGCATCATAACATAGATTAGTCTTTCTAGCTCTGAAATCCTATATATTAAAATAACAAATAAAAGAATATATAAATTAATATATTATTATATCAAAAAAAATATATATATATATTATATATATATTTACATGTTTTCCTTTAAACTTTGACATTTCTGATAGAATTCTAGATCATTATTAAAAAATAAAATATAATAAAAAATAAAATATAATAAAAAAAAAAAAAAAAAATAAAAAAAATAAAAATAAAATCGATCAGAATAAAATAAAATATAAACATTAATAAATGATAATTTTTATAGAATCAAATTTATTTTATTCTATTTTATTTTATTTTTTTTTTTCTATTTATCTTTTTTTTGTTAAATTCTTACGTAATTAAATCTTTTGGTTTAACCCATAACTCATTGTGATTCAGTAAATTTTGATGTTTAAAGGGTGGTAAATGTTGACTGAGATTAAAATCTTCAAATAATACTATTTCGAATTTTTATTGTTTAAAAAAAAAAAAAAAAATTAATAATAAAGTAATAATAAATAAATAAATAAATAAATAAATAAATAAATAAATAAATAAATAAATAAATAAATAAATAAATAAATAAATAAAATTTTGTATAATATTTAATAATCTTCAATTATTGTTAATATTATTATTATAATTAAAGAATTCCATACTATTATATATATATATATATATAATAGTATTTCATTTTATCATTATTTAATAAATAGATAAATAAATATTATTATTATTATTATTATTATTATTATTATTTTTTTTTTTTTTTTACTTTTATTATCATTTTTTATTTTTTCTTCTTTAAGCCTTCGTTGAGTTTCATCGATGGTTATTCGATTATGTAATGAAAGGTCTTCTGGTTTTGTTCCTTTTAATTTTCTATTTAATAAATATGTAGGCTTAATAGATATATACATATGTATTCAAAAGAAAAAAAAAAAAGTAATAGTAATAATTATAATAATAGTAATATTAATAATAACAAAATAGTTTAAATATATATATATATATATATATTAATATTAAATTTATCGTTAATAAAAAGTATATTATTTAAGATGTTTTATAATTATAAAACATATATATATATATATATATATATATATTTTACCAAAAATGGTCCATCTGCCTTCTTTTTTAAATATTTATTTGGAATACTTTCTTTGAAAATAATTTCTTTTTGTAAAGGTATCGATGATCTTGGACGATTGATATTCTTTTTCTTCCAATCCTATTAAATTGAAATAAATAAAAAAAAAAAAAAAAAAAAAATTAAATATAAAATAAAAAAAATTAAATAAAAAATAAAAAATTAAAACATAATAAAAATTATATGTTTATTGTTAAAAAAATATAGATATATATATAATTTTAATAAATATTATAATTCATATTTAATTATGTATATATATATATTTTTTGTTTGTGTGTTTGTTTTTCTTTGTTTCAGTTATTATTTTTTTTTTTTACTCTTTCATATAATTTTTTATTATTATTATTATTTTTTGATATTTTTATCTTTAATTGGATGATATATTTCTTACACTTAATGCTTTAGTATTCTTAATCACACTTTCAGGTATAGTCGAGATAGGTAGGGAAAGTTTTTCCTTTTTTGTTAATATCTCTGTAAGATGTTCAAATTCATAACCAGTATAATTATCATCTTCAAGATTTAATGTGGCAAACCGTTTTTCATTTAATGTATAAATATCTTGTTCTTGTTCTGGTTCTTGTTCTGGTTCTTGATTTGGTTCCTGTTCTTGATCTTGACAATTGACATTTTCGTCGTGGTCCTGATTTCCAAAGGTGTCAAGGGAAGCAGCATAATGATCCTCATCAATCTTATAATGTTTATAAGGTGATGATAGTGGTGGTGATGATGATGATGATGATGATGAGGGAGTATCCGTAGTAGTAGTAATACACATAGAAGAAGTATTATTGGATAAGATATTTACACCTCTCTGGGAAGCAAGTGAAAGTGATTCTTTAGAGGGAGAAATGGATTTGAAAGAACGCGATCCATAATACGAAACACTTTGAGGATATTGAAGTTGAGAAAGATTTTGTTGTGATCGTGAATGTGATCGTGAATGGGGTGGTGATTGAGATTTTAATTGGGATTTTGATTGGGATCTGGACCTAGATTTTAATTGGGATCTTGACTGGGATTTCGACTGGGATTGTAATGGCGACTGTAATTGTGATTGTGACTGTGACTGTGATTGTGAATTTAAATGGGATTTAGATAGTGATTTGGATTGGGATTGTAATTGTGATTGTGATTGTGATGGTGATTGTGATGGTGATGATGATGGTGATTTTGAATTTAAATGTGATTTTGATAGTGATTGGTTTTGGGATGGTGATGGTGATTTTGAATTTAAATGTGATTTTGATGGGGATAAAGGAGTTTTATTATTGGAAGAAGAAACGGTTGGCGGGGGAAGATGATTTCGAAGAATGGAAGAAGATAAGGAAGTTTTTGAAGTTACGGAACGATCTGGCTTTAATCTGGAACCAAAATCTATTTTTTTTTCAGTATAACGATCAAGATTAGATTTATTCTGTGTATTCTGTGTACTCTGTGTATTCTGAGATGGGATAATATTGACCCTTCGTAATTCATTCTCGTAAATTTTTTCACGATACATTCTATGAAGAAGTTGATGAGGATATTTACAGACTCCATCGTTCACCTTCGTCGAAAGGACATGATGAATTTTACTTGCTAACTCTTGCAATTTTTTTTCTTCATTTTCTAAAAAGGCACTTTCCATCTGTTGTCGTTGAACTTTAGCTTTTCTTTTAATGTCATCATTAACTTTAAAAGTCTAATCATAAAAGAAAGAAAGAAAAAAAAAATGAAAAATGAAAATATGAAAATTTATGATTAAGAGATATTAAAATATATATTTATGAAAATTAAAAAAAAATTAGGATTAAGAGTTATTGATATATATATATATATATATATATGAATATTAAAAAAAAAAAATTAGGATTAAGAGTTATTATTAATATATATATGAATGAATATTTAAAAAAAAATAGAATTAAGAGTTATTGATATATATATATATATATATATTATTTAAAAAAAAATAGAATTAAGAGTTATTGATATATATATATATATATATATATATATATGAATATTAAAAAAAACAAAAAAAAAAAAAATTAGGATTAAGAGTTATTATTAATATATATATGAATGAATATTTTTAAAAAAAAAATTAGAATTAAGAGTTTTTGATATATATATATATATATATATTTTTTTTTCTTACATAATCAGTAACGTCTCTCAAGTATTGTTTATAAGCATAGAAATCAAAAATTTCTTTTCGACTATGAAAACCTCTCCAACTATAGAAATAGTTATGGTATATGTTATGAATAAAAAAAAAAAAAAAAAAAAAAAAAAAAAAAAAAAAAAAAAAAAAAATTTTTTTTTATGTATATATATATAAATATATTTATATAAATGTAGGTATATATTCACATCATTAATATATAATTATATATTACTTTGCCTATAATATTTATTTATTTTTTTTTTCTTATATATTGTTGTTATATTAACACACACACAAATATAAAAAAAAAAAAATTAAAAAATATTAAAAATGTTAAAAATAAAATAGAGATAGCTTACACTTTCTGTATAAGAATTGCTTTTTCATTATAATACTTTTTACGTATTAATTTATTTTCTTTAATAATTCTTTCCTTTGTTTTTACTCTACTGATATATCCTCTATACGATTTTTGAATTTTTATTACTGATTTCCTATATTCATTATATTCAAAAAATTTTTTAAATAAAAATATATATAATATATATATAATAAAAATAATAACAATAACAATAACAATAACAATAATAATAATAATAAATAATAATAATAATAAATAATAATAATAATAATAATAATAATAATAATAATAATAAATAATAATAATAAGATAATAAGATATATGTATAGAAAAAAAAAAAAAAATTAATATGTATAAAAATGAATATATATATATATAATGATTGTTTTTTTTTTTTTTTTTTTTTTTTTTTTTTTTTTTTTTACTTTAATAAATCTCTATATTTTTTTTCTTTATATCTATGCCAAGTTAATTGAATTAAGGCGGCTGCATCATGTTCCTGTTTTCTAGTATCTTCCTCTTCTCTTTTTATATATTATTAAAATAGTAAAAAATAAATAAATAATAATAATAAATATATAATATATAATTATATTTTTAATAAAAATTAATATTATATTTATTCAATTCCAATATAAAATAATAATTTTAATATAAATACAATAAAAATAGTAATAAAAAATATACATATATGTATGTATGTATTTTTCAATTAGGTTTAAAATAATTAATTTTTATTTTTATTTTTATTTTTATTTTTTTTTTTATTAATGTGAAATAATAGAGAAATAAATAATAATAATAATAATAATAATAAAAGAGGGGGAATATAATTACAAATATTTAAAAATATTTAATCTATTTAATCAAATTTCTTTCCTTTTTTGGTAAATTAAAAAAAAATATTATTGAATGTTAAACTCAATACTATTAGTTTTTTTTTTTTTTTTTTTTTTTTTAAGTTATAAAATAATGAAATGAAATAATATCTTCGAAATAATAACTTGAAAATGCTTTAAATTATTTAAAATAAAAAAATAAAAAATAAAAAAAAAGAAAAAAGAAAAAAGAATAGAACAAAAAATATATTAAAATATTGTTATAATTATTACTATATATTTTTTTTTATGATCAAAATAATTGTTATTATAGTTATTATATTTTATTATTTTATTTTACATTCTTGTTACTTTTTTTTTTTTTTTTTTTTCTATTAAAATAATTCTACATTTTTATTAATTTTTTGATTAAAATAATTGATATTATAATTATTATTTTTTTTATTTCTTTCCCCTCCTTATTTTATTTTATTTTATTTAATATATATATATATATTTATTATAATAATATATTATAAAATAATAATAATAATAATAGTAATAATAATAATAATAATTTAAATCTACACCCACCCACCCACACATATATATATTATAAAAAAATGATATAATTTTAATTATATAATTTTAATTAATTATTTACTTTATTAACCGAAAGTACTCATCATATAAAATATTTCCACGAGTTGAATATAATTTTGAAAATTCAACCGCCATTTTTATCTTTATAATTTCTACTCCTTAATTTCCTTTCTTTTCTCTTTCCTTTTCTTCTTTTTTTTTTTTTTTTTTTTTTTTTTTTTTTTTTTTATTTTTTATTTAATATTCAAATAATATTATTAAATAGAATAGCTATTAAATATTTTTTAATTTTTTTTTTTTTTTACACTCTACAATTAAAAAAAAAAAATGAAAAGAAATAAAGAAAATAATAATAATGTTATCTCTTTTTTTTTATTTTATATATATATATATATATATATTTTTTTTTTTCTCCGATAGTTTTTATAATATATCGATAGAATTTTTTTTAAAAATTAAAATACAATAGAATAAAAAGTGTCTTTTTTTTTTTTTTTTTTTTTTTTTTTTTTTTTTAAAAAAAAAATAAAAAAAAAATAAAAAATCAAAAAAAAAAAAAAAAAAAGTTAAATAAAACAATAAAATCAAAAAAAAAAAAAAAAAAAAAAAAAAATAAAAAAAAGTAAAATATTTAATATTGAATTTTGATTGTATTTAATCCATTAATATTTTCATATAAAAGAATATTTATTAATTTATTATTTATTTATTTATTTATGTTATTGTTAAAAATTATAATTAATGGATATAAAAAAAATACCAAACTATTTCTTTATTGGTCATAATAATTTTTATAATAAATAAATAAATAAATAAATAAATAAATAAATAAATAAATAAATAAATAAATAAATAAATAAATAAATAAATAAATAAATAAATAAATAAATAAATAAATAAATAAATAATAATAATAATAAAAAGTATATAATGTTTATATAAAATAAAAATATAAAAAAAAAAAAAAGAAGGAAAATTTTTTATTCGAGAATACTTGTTTGAAAATAATAAAAATCTTAATAATTATTATTTAATTCCTTTTTTTTTATTTTTTAAATTAATTCTTTAATTCTTTAATTAAGTAATTAATTATTTATTTAATTTATTAATTTATTTATTTCGTATTTAATTATTCAATTAGTTTTATGGTCATTTATTATTAAGTTTATTTTAGTTTATTATTTATTATTTTAATTTGCTAGTTAGTTTAATAGTTTTTCATTTATTAATCAAAAAAAAAAAAAAAATTTTTTTTCTTTATTATTTCATTTATTAAATGATAAAATCAAAATACTTTTCTTTTTTTTTTTTTTTTTTTTTTTTTTAGTTCATTTATTTCCCTTATATTTGTTAATTCTATATAACCTTTATTATTATTTATTTACTTATTTATTATTATTTTTTTTCTTTCCTTTTATTAATAAACTTCTTTCTTTTATATTTATTCCTTTTTCTCACGGTTCTTAAAAAAAATTTTTTTTTATAATGAACTTTAAAAATTATTTATATTTAATATGGATATATATTATATATTATTATATTAAATAATTTAGTAATATTAAATTTTATTATTTTATAAAAAGAGAAATTTTAAGATAGTATTTACTATATATATTAAATAATAACCAAAAGGATAAGAATAAAAAATAGTTTATATTAATTAATAAGTAAAGGGATTAAATAAATAATAATAATAATAAAGATAAAAATAAAAAAAAAAAAAAAGGACAATCCATAGAATACAATCAAAAAAAAAAAAAAAAAAAAAAAAAGATAATACAGTTTATATTAATTAATAAAAAAAGGGAATTAAAATAAGTAATAAAAAGAAAATAAAAAATAAAAAAAATTATTCAATACTTTATAATAATAAAAAAAAATTTTTTTAAATAAAAATAAAATTAAATTAAATATATAATTATTATATATATATAATGTAATATATATGACATTAATCAACAATTATTGGTATGCATGTATGTATGTACATTTAGTTTAGGGACAAGGCAGCAGATCACTGTAGAAATTCAAACTATTCAATTCCCCTCATAACGCCATTGAATATTCAACTAAAAATTATTGATCTTTAAGATAGGAGATCTAATCATTCCTTCCTAATACTCAATAATAATAATAATAATAATAATAATAATAATAATTAAAAAAAAATAAAGAATTTTTTTTTTACTTATCCTTGATTATCTATTCTATTTATTTCTATTAAAAATACACATTAAAGTTAAAGACCTTCAATTTCGACTTATAATATTAATAATAATATATAGATAGATAGATAGTAAAGAAGTATTTTTTTTTTTTAAAATAATAATAATAATAATAATAATAATAATAATAATAATAATAATAATAATAATAATAATAATAATAATAATAATAATAATAATAATAATAATAATAATAAAAACTATAAATATCATTTTACTAATGATTTTTATGACAAAAGGTCAGTCACCTTCGAGAAATAAGAGGGACCATCCAATCATGAGAGATCATTTTATATACATATTTATTAAAATATATATATACTTTTTTAATTTTATTTTATTTTATTTTCATATTTTCTAGCATCCTATTATTATAATAATAAAAAAAAAAATAGGCATAAAAATCACTCAATTATTAATGCCCAGAATTCTCTTTCCTGTCTAAAAAAAAAAAAAAAAAATTAATGCCCAGAAATATATACACATTTATTCAATAATTAATAATTAATACATAAATACTCTTATTTTTTTTTTTTTTTTATTACTTCAATCTATTACAACTATATTCATAAAGGCAAATGTTGTAATATTAATAATTATTATATGAATAATAAAAAATTAGAAAACCTTTTTTTTTTTTTTCATAGAACTAAAAACTCTACTAAATTCAAATAGAAGAACATTATTTATTTATTTATTTATTTATTTATTTATTTATTTATTTAAATAATTCAAGAATAACATTGCCTCCTTAAACTACTTCAATCTTTTTTTTGTATTGTATTGTATATTGTAATGTATTGTATTATTTTGTATTGTACAAACTTTTTTTTTTTTTTTTTTTGTTTCTTTTTATCAAATTTGTTAACCCATCCTCCATTTAATTACATTTTTTTAGTTTTAACCTATAAAAGATATTTTAATTTAATTTAATATCTATTTAAGATTAAAATTATTAAAGTTAACACTCTTTTTTTTTATTTTATAAATTTTTAAACATTTTCAATAATAATAATGATAAAAACCCATTTTGTACATCAAAATATAATATAATATTATATAATATAATATAATATAATATAATATAATAATATATATTAACTATATTTTATTTTATTCACTCTATTTGGTAATATAAACCATATAATTTACAAAATGATTATACATATAATATATATTAATATATATTAAATTATACTATTTAATAAGCTTTTTTTTTTTAACATTTTCTATTAAAATTATAAAAAAAAAAGAAAATAAAGTTTTTTATCTTTAATATTTTATTAATTTATTTTTGATATATATTAATATATAGATACTAATAATTTAATATATTATGATATTTAATTTATATTTATATTAAAAAAAAAACGTTTTTTTTTATTTGTTTAAAATTTCTAATATAATTATCCTTTTCAACTAATATTAACTATTAACAATTTTTTTTATGTACATATTTTTTTTTTGCTTTCTTTTATAAAAAGTAATAACAATAATAATAAAAGTAATAATAATAATAATAATAAAAATATTATATTACTTTTAATTTTAAATCTATTTAATTATTGATTTTGAATAAATTAGTTTATTTTCAGCAAACCTAAAAAAGAACTAAATGGTTATTGAACGAATTCATCCTTCCTCTAATATTGATGAATATGCGTGGATGAAATGGGTGGATAATAAAATTATTATTTTTTTTTATTATTTCTATTAAATTATTAAAAAAAATTTTTTTTATCTCGAAATGGAAAATAATAATTTATTGTACCAATAAAAAAACAAAGATTTTTATTCAAAAAAAAAAAAATTTTTTTTTTAAAAAAAAAATGAATAAAGTTTTCCATTATAGCGTTTATCTATTTAATAACATTAAATAATAACATTTTATTAATAATAACAACATTAAATAATAATAATCTTAATAATAATAAAAATTTAAGTAAAAAGATTTAAAACATAAAAAAAAAAAAACTTGAAAATAATAGAAGAAATATAAAAAATATTTAAAAAAAAAAAAAAAAAAGAAATTTAGAAAATAACAATTTAAATATTTTTGAACCTGTTTAACCTACGAAGTTACATATTAAATAATAAAATTAAATAATAAAACTAATAATATTATTAATTAAAACGAATTATGGAATAGTATTTTTAAATATTAATAATATAACATTATATAATATATTAATAGTAATCATAAAATAGAATTAATTATTAAAAAAAAAAAAAATTGATAATTATATATTAATTAAAATATAAAAAAAAATTTTTAATTATTATATATAACATATATGATTAATTTTATATCGTAAAATAATTAACGTTTTTACTTTTCTTTTTTAAGATTAAAATACAATAAATGAAATAAATAAGTAAAGAAAAAAAAATTCCATATAATACTATAAAAATTTAATTATTAATAATAATAAATAATAATAATATTAACATAAGTTATAATAGGAAATAATAATAATAATAATAAAGATAATAATAATAATAATAATAATAATAATAATAATAATTTAAATTTATAATAAATAGAATTAAAATTAACAAGAATCACTATAATATTAAAAAATATTAAAAACCAATAAATTACAGTTCGATTTTTTAATTTTTGTTTTTGTTTTTATTTATGTTTTGCTTTATTTTGTTTCAACATAAATGTTAATTTTTTTTTTTATATATTCATAAATTTAAACAAACTAATATGAAACAAAACTATAAAAAAAAAAAAAATAATAATAATAATAATTAAAAATAAAAATAATAATAAAAATTCAATATATCTTTTAAGTATAAAAATTTAATTAAATAATATTAAATTGTCTCAATTTTAAAAGGTATAGTCACGTCACATCATGTATATGTCATCTTTAATACATGATGTCTACTAATTAATTAATTTATTATTATTAATAGTAGTAGTAATAGTAATAATAATAATAGTGTCATTTATTATTAGTAATGATAATAATATTATTATTATGATTAAAAATGATTTTTTTTAATTTTTATATTTATGCATTTGTATGTAATTTTTTTTCTTTTTTTTTTTTTAAAATTTTTATTATCATTTAAAATTATACAAAGTTTTATGTATGTAATAGTTTATTTTTTTTTTTCATTTTTTTTTATAATTTTTAAAAAAAAATATAATCACAAAAATTGAAATAGTTTAAATAAAGGAACTGTGAAATTATGGCAGTGCATAATTAAATAGTAGTTACGGTCTATTATGATTAAAAATAACCGTACAACTATGGCAGTACATAATTTAAATAGTGTTAATGGTTTGTTACATAAAAAAAAAATAAATTTTTTTTTTTTAAATAGGGGGAGAGTTGCATTTTCCCAAATTGCAATTTGGCGAAATGCCTACTCCCTTTTAAATAAATTATATTAAAAGATTAGGTTACTTTATTAATCATAAAGGTTATAATGATATAGTTAAAAATAGAGTATTCATTTAGTTTTTTTTTTTTTTTTTTAATGTATTGTAATTGAATATTCTAATAGGTTCTAATAGGTTATTATATATTTATATATTATTAGTTATATATTTTTTCTTTATTTTCCTTTATTTTATAGTTATATATCATATTTTAATTTAAATTAATTTTATATAAAAGAAAACAAAACAAAACAAAAAAAAATCATATTGATTAATTACTTCATATATATTAATAATAACAATAATTATTTAATTTTATTTTATTTTATTCAATCTGTACCTTTAATTCATATTCTACTAATTATTTTATTTTATTTTAATTAATTTTATTTTATTAATATTTTATTTTTATATAAATTAAGGTTTTAATTTCTATTTTAATTATATTCAATCTTTTTTTCTATTTTTAGTAATTTTATCAAATTGATTGAATTAAACTAATATATATAAAATATATATATATATAAATATATATAACTATATTTCATAAAATAAATAAAATATATATATACTGCTTTTTTATATGTTAAAACTATAAATAATATATATAAGAAAGGATTGTAAAGATAATAAATAAGTTATTATATATAGATATAAAGTTGTATATAAATCAATACAAAAATTCTATCTTTTATATTTTGTAAAAAAAAAAAAATAAAAAGAAATTGTATATAATATCAATTAAATTAGTATATAACTCTTTATACATTTTTATACATATTTATTGTCACAAAACTTTAAAAATTAATTCAATGTAGTTATTTTCGATAACTTCTATTAAACTATATTTTTGTATGAATAGTTGTATGAAACTACTAAATAAAATCATATGAACATTAAATAAAATTAATTTAAGAGTTGAAAAAAAATTTAGAAACGTTCCATTTTTGAGACAAAACTAGAAAAAAAAATATTAAATTTAAGTTGAATATAAATTGATTTACCATTTGTCCCTTTTTAAAACTTTTTAAATATTTATTATATAATTATTATATTACAGATTATATTTAAGGATAATATGCTTCTTTTTTATATGATATATATATATATATAAATATAAATATAAAATAGTTATAAATGATATTTTATTTCATATCATGCTTCGATAGAATAGCAATAGTAGCAATAATTATAATAATATAACAATTATAATAATAATTTATCAAATTAAATAAAGTAAAATATATATATAGATATTGCTCTTATATCATAGTACAGTTTTTTTTTTTTTTTTTTTTTTTTTTATAGTATATCCTCTACTTTGAATATTAATCATTATCTGTTACAATTAGTAATTTTATATTTTATATTATTAATAATTAATATTTTTTGTTATCTTAGATTAATATATAATAAAGTATATTGATAATATTTAAAAATTTAATTTATTAAAAATAAATAAAAACACGTTTTTTTTTTTTTAATTTATTATATCATTAATAGTAATGATAATAATAATTTTATTATTGATTATTTATGAAAAAAATAGATAAAACAAAATAAAACAAAACAAAATAAAATAAAATAAAATAAAAAAAAAAAAAAAAAAAAAAAATAAAATAAAATAAAATAAAATAAAATAAAATAAATAGTAGAATATAAATATAAGTACAGATTGAATAAAATAAAATAAAATAAAAAAAAATAAAATAAAATAAAATAAAATAAAATAAAATAAAATAAATAGTAGAATATAAATATGAAGTACAGATTGAATAAAATAAAATAAAATAAAATAAAATAAATAGTAGAAATATAAATATGAAGTACAGATTGAATAAAATAAACTAAACTAAAATAAAATAAATAGTAGAAATATAAATATGAAGTACAGATTGAATAAATAAAATAAAATAAAATAAAATAAAATAAAATAAAATAAAATAAAATAAATAAATAAAATAAAATAAAATAAAATAAAATAAAATAAAATAAAATAAAATAAAATAAAATAAAATAAAATAAAATAAAATAAAATAAAATAAAATAAAATAAAATAAATAAATAAAATAAAATAAAATAAAATAAAATAAAATAAAATAAAATAAAATAAATAAAATAAAATAAAATAAAATAAAATAAAATAAAATAAAATAAAATAAAATAAAATAAAATAAAATAAAATAAAATAAAATAAAATAAAATAAAATAAAATAAAATAAATAAATAAAATAAAATAAAATAAAATAAAATAAAATAATAAATAAAATAAAATAAAATAAAATAAAATAAAATAAAATAAAATAAAATAAAATAAAATAAAATAAAATAATTTATAATTTATTATATAAATATGATATACAAAAAACTTTTTTTTTTTTTTTTATTATGAGTTAGGTTAATTATTATAATAAAAATTGATTTATCGGATATTTCGACTAATTAAAAAAAAAAGTTGAATAAAAGAAACTATAATTGAATTCAATAAAAATGATATAAATGAATTTTTTTTTGTTAATTAATATTTAAAGTAAAAGAAAGAAATAAAAGAAAAAAAAATAATAATAAAAATATATATATATATTAGATAATGTATAATAATCTAATAGTAATAATGTAATATACAATCATTTATATAATATATATATAATTTTTTAATTCTATTGTTCTTTATATATTATCTTTATAGGACAATATCGTAAGAAAGGAAAGAAAAAAAATTTTTTTATCAACAATATCCTAATATCGAAATATTTATATATTCATTTTTAATTTTAATTTACTTTATAATTATGTTTTTAACAAATTCAAACAATAACTTATAAAATATGGAAATTACATAATGTTTTTCTTTTTATTATATTTTTTTTAAAAAAAAAAAGATTTATTAAAAAAAAATAATCATTAAATTGTTAAAAAAAAAAAAAATTAAAATTTAATAGGGATATAATACAATAGAATATTTATTATAATTGAAGTATTATCCTATAACTCCTTGAATAAGAATTGACTCTCCTTATACGGTAATATAAGTATTTCGATAGAAAAAAAAAAAAAAGATTTTTTTTTTGTTCACTTGTTATCTATACTTTTTAGCCTTAAAACTTATCAATTATAAATTGGATTATACTTATATGTATATATATAATAATGTATTATTCCAAAAAAAAATTTTTTATTCTCCACCTATTATGACTTTATTATCTATTAAGCTAAAATTTTATCATATTTTGGCTCATAAATCTTTTAATAGATTATATTTAATCATTATCTCATAATAAAAAAGGGTTTAATAAATTTTATTAATATTTAAATTAATAATTAATTATTTTTTATATATTTTTTATTTTATTTATTTTTATATTGCTATTTATTACTATTTATTTATTAAATAATTTTTTTATATCAAATCATAAATCATATAAACAAAAGAAATAAAAAAAAAAGAAATAAAAAAAAATAATAATAAAAAAAAATAATAATAAAATAAATTATTAATTTAAATTATTAATTCAATATAAAAAAAAATA
Source organism: Neocallimastix lanati (nom. inval.) (assembly GCA_016946835.1). Taxonomy (NCBI): domain Eukaryota; kingdom Fungi; phylum Neocallimastigomycota; class Neocallimastigomycetes; order Neocallimastigales; family Neocallimastigaceae; genus Neocallimastix; species Neocallimastix lanati (nom. inval.). The sequence continues at coordinate 171,726 of JACVTC010000026.1, forward strand.
ATATAAAAATTAAAAAAAAATTTTTTTTGTGTAACCTTAAAAAAAAAAGAAATTTATAATTTTTACTTTTTTTTTTCTCTCTTTATACATACATTATTTAATAAAAACTAAAAATAAGAAAATATTTAACTTTTCTTTCTTTCTTTCTTTCTTTCTTTCTTTTTTTTTTTTTTTAACAAAAATTAGAACAAAAAAAGACAAAAACAAAAAAAAAAAAAGAGGGAGAAAAATTAAAAAGGTCATTTGATAAATAGTTAAAAAAAAGTTAAATAAATATAATTAAAATGATTATAATAATAATAAAATACAGCTAATAAGTATATTTTAAATATATTTTATTTTTCTATTTCTAATCATTCTAACACAATATATAAATAATTCAATCATAGAAAAGACGATTTAAAACAATTGGTATTCAAATCTTTTTATACTTTTTTTTTTTTTTTAAAAAAAAACTTTAATCATTAATTTATGCAAATCCTCACCAACTAAAAAAAAAAAATTGTTTGTATAACGTAAAAATTAAACCAATGAATCCTTTTTTTAACTCCTTTTTTTTTTATTTCTATTTTTATATATTTTTTAATTTATTGTGAAATATTAATTTATTTGAAAAAAAAGGATTAAAGGTTACTACAAATAAATAAATAAATAAATAATAAATAATAAATAAATAAATAAATGTATAATAAATAAATATATAAAATAAAATTTTTAAAAATAAATGAAAAAAAAAAGGGAATAAAAAATAAATGAAAAAAAAATTTTTTTTTTTTTTATTTATCAAAGTGTTCAAATTTTTTTTAATTTTTGAAATACGAAATACATTAAATTTACATTTATTTTTATTATTTAAAGTAAAAAATATATTCAATAAGGTTTGAATAGGAGGTTGAACAAAAAATAAATTTTTTTTTTTTTTTTAAATGATAAAATTCATCAATAATAGTTTATCAATTTAAAATAAAAATAATAAAAAAAAAGTTTTATTTTTAATTTTTTGAATCATATTTCATTTAAAATAATGTTTAATATATTTATTATTGGTATTGTGACATATATTAGGATAAGATAACTATTTATATTATATTAAAGTTGCAAATCTAATAATTATAAAATTAGATTAAAAAAAAAATATTCCATGTTGAAAAGTTAAAATTTCCATATGAAATAAATACATGAATAAATAAAAGTATAATCTAATATATTAATAAATAAAATAGCAATTTAATTAGATGTGAAAAAAATTCAAGAGGAACAATAAAATCGGAATAAGCAATTTATAAAAAAAATTTAAAAAATAGAGAAAATTCAGTATGAATAAGATAATAGGGAAATAATAATAATAATAATAATATTAAAGTATTTAATTCAAACAAAAAATGAAAAGAAAAAAATATTCGTTGATCATTAAGTAAAAATAACAAATTGAAAGATTACTTAATATAAAATTGTAATAATAATAATAATAATAAAATTAATCGCTTAATAAAAGAAAAATCAATAAAATTAAAAAAAGAAATAGAAAAAAAAATTTAAAATTTAAATATTATTAAACAATATTTTATTAATGTTGTTAATTTATAAAGTAAAATAGTTATTACCACTAGTTTCATTTTCATCTGTGATTAATTATTAATTAATAATAATATAAAAAAACAATGAATAAATTAATAAATAAATAAATAAATGTAGAATTTTAATTAATAATTAGAGATCTTTTCATATATTCTTTTGTAAAATATTATCATTAAAAAATAAAGATAAAAGAGTTATATGTTACATTTTAAAAAAAATATGAAATAAAATAAATATTCTTTATTAATAAATAAAAATATAATTTGTATCTATAAAATTTTATCATAAACATAATTTTTTAAAAAAAAATTAAAAAAAAGTTATATATCCCATTTTAATTTCGAAACTAAATATTTATACCTGTTATTTAAGATGAAAATTAAAACTGAATAGTATTCATATAATTAATAATAATATTTATAATAATAATAATAATAATAATAATAATAATAATAAAGAAAATAATAAAATTTTTGATGAAATTGAACAGTTTAAATTCAATAAATAATATTATTACGGATAGAGTGACAAATAGAAATGATTGATGAAAACATAGTTAAGAAAAAAGTGTTACTCAAAAAAAAAAAAAAAAAAAAAAATAAAAATTGAAATTAAAAAAAAAAAGGAATAATAAAAATATAGAAAGTAAATAAAATAAAATAAAATGATAGTGATAATAATAATATTGATAATAAAAGTTAACACTGAAAGTGAAGATGATGATCATATATTTATTTATTTTTATTTTTTTGAAAACCTTAAAACTACTGAAAGGTTTTAAAAAATAAAAAATAAGTAAAAAGCAAAATAAAAAAAAAAAAAATAAAAATCAAAATTTTAAATAAATTTATTTCTATATTTTTCTATATTTTTAATATTAATAGTAAATATAAATATATTAAATTTTATACAAATTCAATTAATTTTATATTCTTTTTTATTTTTAAGAGTTCAAAAAATCCTTCAAAATGATAGTTAAATACTAAAAAAAAAAAAAAATTTTAATCAAAATTATAGAAGATATGTTAAATAGAATATATTAACATCTATTAATATATTATTAATTAATACTTTTTATTCATTGGTTAAGGAAATTGTGTTATAAAATTTCAAAAAAAAAAAAAAAAAATAACGAAATATTTCTAATTAATTTAAAATATATGAAAAATATTAGTTTATTATAAATTATTAATTATATATTATAACTATATAGTATAATATATAATAAAATATAAAATATAAAATACAATATATTTAAATATATAATAATATAATATGGAATATATAATAATTTTAATATTTTATTATTTTTTATTATATAATAGAATTATATTCAATTATACTTTAATATCAATTTTTTGGTAAATTAGAATTGGTATTTTAATAAATACCAGAAAAACATGAAATATTTGTTTTAATGTAAAATTTTTTAAATATATTAAAATATATTATACAATAGAATTGTAATATAAAGAATAATTTATTAATAAATATCATAAATATATAATAAATAGTTAATAAAATGAAAAAAAAATTTTTTTTGTCATAAAAACTTTAAATTATTAATTTTTATAAAAAAAAATTTAATATAAATAATATGATTTATCACATTTTTTTTTTTTAAGAAATTTTAATTTTCAAGAATAATATTATTATTAAAATCAAATATTAAAGTCAAATAAAAAAATTGAATAATTAATAATAATTAATTAATAATCATTAATAATATTAAATAATAATTAATAATAATTAACAATCATTAATAATAATTAATATTTCAAAACTAATACTAATAATACTATATTTAGCAATAATAAAATTTTATTATAATTGTTATAAGAGTATTAAAAATAAATAAAAAAAAATAATAAAATAAATAATAATACTATTACAAACCATAATATTATTATTAATAATACTATTTATAGCAATAAATTATAATAACAATAAAAAAAAGGATAAAGGAAATAATAATAAAATAATAATAATAATAATAAAAGGAGCAAACAGGGGAAAAAATAAAGAAAAAAAATAATTTAATACACATTATATGTCAGATTTTTTTTTTTTTAATAAAATAAATCAAAAATTTATTTATTTACTTTTTTTCTCTGCAATGTTAATATTATTATTAATAATAAAAATGAAATAATAATAAAAAAAAAAAAAAAATCTACTAAGGATACCATTTAAAATTAAAAAAAAAAACTGAAACTAATAATAACAATAAGAACAATAAAAAAGTAATTTAAATACTATCAAAATATAAAACAATAAATAATACATAAAAAAAAAATTAAAAAGAATTGAAGAATTTAAAAAAAATAAAAAAAAAAAAAAAAGATAAAGAATTTCAGTATATTCAAATATAAGGAAAAATATTTAGCTTTTCTGGTAAATATTAATTTCATTAATAATATTTTTAAAATAATAATAGTAAAGAATATTAATATAGTAGTTCAAAAAATTAAATCATTAAGGGAAAAATTTAAAAAAAGAAAAATATTATTTGAAGTCTATTAAATGTAATATATTAATATGCGTGTAAACATTTCTCTTTTATTTTTTTTATTATTTTTTTTTTATTTTATTATTAATTTTTTTTTTTTAAAAAAAAGAGAAATAGAGAGGCATATAGAAAATTGATAAAGTCTCAAAAAATAGTTTATAGTTTTAATGAATATTACTTTTGGGATAAAAATTATTACATGATAAAGTTTCAGTTGAGCTATAGAAATAAAACATTTAGTACTGTAATAATAGTGAATAATATTAAAAAAAAATTTTTTTTTAATATAAATTAATAAATAGTTATAAATAAAGTTTAATAATAAAAATGTTCAAAAAATTTTTTTTAATAAAAAAAATAAAATAAAAAAAGAAAAATCATTTATTACAGTTTTTTTTTTTAAAGAATAAAAAAAATATTAATAATAAAGATATAAAAAAATAAAAAAAAAAAAAAAAAAAAAGAAAGAAAAGAAAATGGAGGGATAGCATATTATTATCATTTAATAGAATTTAATAATAAACAAAAAATATATTTTATTATTTTTAGTAGTAATAAATAGAATAGAATATAGAAATAGTTCAAATATATTTATTTATATACATTATTTATTAATTTTATTTAATTTGTTCAATTTTTATTTATTATTTAATTTTTTTTTTTTAACAATATTTCAATTTAAATAGAGTAGATTATCATATTATAAGATGTTTTTTATTTATTTATTATTATTTTTTTTGCTATTATAATAGTATTTTAAGATATATTTATTTATTTAACTATTTATTATTAATTATTTAATTGAAAAAAAAAATCATTTATTTAATATTTAATTTTTTTTAAAAAAAAAATTTTTAACCCAATTAAATTTTAATAATTGTCTTATTTATTTAAATTAGTTAACCATTATATTATATCAGATATTGCTTTTATCTAAATGCTTGGATATTAAATATTATATTGAATTGGGTTAGCTTTATTATTTTATTGGAAAATACCTTTATGTAAGTTAAATATTAAACAATTATAATAGTTTAATTATACAATAATAATTAATAAAAATAAAATAGAAAAGATAAAAAGATAAATAATAAATATTAATAATAAATATCTATAATTATAGATGTCCTATTATTTATTATAAACATCCTTTTGGAAATGCATTTTTATAATATAAATAAAGTTTCAACAGTACAATTATACAATAGTTTACTTCCAATAGCATTCATTTTATTTTTAACCAGAGAAAAATATCAATTGTATAATATATTGTGGTTTACTTTCATAATAATAATTTATTCTCAGAAAGTCATGAAGAGTATTCTAAATCATTTAGTTTTATTTTCTATACTTTATACAGGTAAATAATTTATTAAAATAATATATATAAAATTATTAATATTATTTTAATGGAAAATTGTTGGTTAGTTTATTACAATTTTAAAATACAATAGAAGTGGAGTATACATTACATAAAAAAAATAAATTGAAAAAATTATTTTTTTTCCATTTAAATTAGTTAATTAAAAATGAATATAATAAACTGTTCTTTACACTTTTAAATAAATAAAATAAAAATTTAATATTTAATTAGAATAAATAAATTGCAATAATTAATAGAAAATTAAGAATAAAATAATTTTATTAAAATATATATTTATATATATATATATATATGTAAATTATACATAATTAACTAAGTTTTTATTTTTTTTTATTTTATTATATTTTATTTATCACTATTTTTATTATTTTTATTTTTGCTTTGAAATTTTAAATTATATTAATAAAATATAATTATTATATATATATTATTATTATTATTATTATTAGCTATTTATGCTATTTATGCATACATATTTAATCAATATTTGTATAGTGATATTACATTAGCTTCAATTATTTGGCTTGTAAAGTCAAAAATAAAGAGCTATTGTAAAATTTCCATAACACTTTATGGGATATTTATGGAATCAAGCTTCACACTTATTTATATCATTATTGTTTTAGTAATTACTTACATAATAAAAAATAGATCAAATAATTATAAGAAAAAAACAGAATCAAAAGAAAATATTTTATACCGTGAAAATCCAAAGTAAGTTTATTTTATTATATTTTTCCAATAAAGTTATTTAAATAATTATATATATATATATATAAATAATTTTATATTGTAATATTTAATTATTATTATTATTATTATTATATTGTTATTAGAAAAAAAATATACCAAAATTTGAATCAAGATCAATTCATTTATAAAATTTTTTCCATATTTGATGATATTAAAAGGAAGGGTAGTAAGTATAATTTATTATTATCATATATTTGTATTAATATATATATCTATATAAAATATTCAAATTTTTATAATATAAAATACTAATATTAACGTAACAATAACATTAATATTATTATAATATAGTCTATAATCGTCAGTTATTAAACGATACAGATAGCTCTTTTTCAAAAATGTTCTCTAACAAATATAATTTTGAAAACTTTGATATAGAAAAAAATATCCTTTTTATATAATTATACAAGTTCATTTTTTTTTTTTTTTTTTTTTTTTTTTTAAGAATAAAATTTTTAATTAATATTATCTTTAACCGATTTTTTTTTCTTTTTTTTTGTTTCCTGAATATCCACATAATAATATAGAAGTTTATAGATATTTAAATGTTATTACAGATTTCGAATCTGTTTATTCATTTTCAACAATTAAAAATGGAGAAAATGATGAAAAAAATAAAAATATTAATGAAAAGTTAGTAATATATATACTTAACTAAATTATTCTTAAAATTTTTATTAATAATAATAATTATTTTTTATTATATATATATATAATAGTAATTTTTCACTTCCAAAATTAAGAAATACCATTATGTAAGTTTATATGAAAATTATGATAACCATTTAATTTTTTTTTTTTTTTTATTTTTTTTTTATTGTATAAAAATAAAATAATATAAATAATTATTAATTTTATATTAATTATATTTTATTTGAATCTTGTTAATTATTATTATTATTACAGTGATTTAAATCAAATAAAGGAACATTTAAAAACAATGATGGATTGGAATTTTGATAATTTTAAACTCTCTGATTTATCTAATTGTAAATATTGATATTCATAAATCGTTTATATACTTTTAAAATCTATTTTTACAAAATAACTAATTATTAAATGTTATTAATAAAATTATAACTTATAATACATTTTGAAAATTTATATAAAACTCAATATTTATATTTAAAAAAAAAAAAAAAAAAAGATCAACCCATATTATATCTTGGTAAAGAAATATTTGAGCAACATAACTTTCAAAAACATTTTAACTTAAAACTATCTACAATTGAAAGTTTTTTAACTACTATGGAAAATCAATATCATGTGGTAATTTTTTTCAATTAATTTGTATTAATACAATAATTATAACAAATTATATGGAATATGAATCTATCTATCTATCTATCTATCTATATATATATATTTTTTATTTTATTTTATTTTATTTTTTTTTTTTTAAACATGAATAGATTTTAAATAATTTTATTTTATTTTATTTTATTTTATTTTATTTTATTTTTTTTTTTTAAACATGAATAGATTTTAAATAATTTTATTTTATTTTATTTTATTTTAACTAATTTAAAAAATTTTAAAATTTAAACTAATAAGTATTTTGACTGATATATAATTTTTTTTTAAATAATATTAATGACAATAATATATAAAGGACTTACCATATCATAATAATATTCATGCAGCAGATGTACTTCATGCAATGAATTATTTTATTTCCCAACCCATTTTAGATAACTCATTAACTATTGAAGAAAAATTTGCTTGTATTGTTTCAGCAATTATACACGATATTGATCATCCAGGGGTTAGTAATTCTTACGAAATCAAATATTCAGAACCTCTATCCAAAACCTATAATAGTAAATCGGTAAATATTAAAGAAAAAAAAAAAATTATTATTATTGCTATTATTATTATTATTATTATTATTTATTTTTAATTCTTAATATTTACTCAATTTTTTTTTTTTTTTTCAAATAAAATTAATTATATTAATGAATGATTGTATAAATATATAAATTCATTCAATAGGTCTTAGAAAATCATCATTGTTCATTGGCATTTAAAATTTTTCGTGAATGTTCAGAATG
>JACVTC010000026.1:190000-217500 GCA_016946835.1 Neocallimastix lanati (nom. inval.)
CGATTCTTAATTCAGTGACCAACATGAGTTTAGAACGAATTGCTAAAGAAATCTTAGGATGGGAAGTTGAAAGAAGAAGGATAAACATTTCAGAAGTTGAAGAAGGTAAATTCAATGAAATTGCAGCCTGTGGAACAGCAGTAGTTATTACACCGGTTGGAGAAATTGATCGTGAAATTATTAAAGAAGATGGAAATATTGATATCGAAAAGAATATTATTGGCGATGGTACAACGGTTGGCTCAGGACTTACTGATCTATATCAAACCTTAATTCATATTCAAAATGGAGAAATTGAAGATCCTTTTGAATGGATGTGGCCAACTAATGGTATTGAAGCCGAAAATTAAATTATTTATAATCAAAAAAAATTTTAAAAAAAAAAAAATTACATTAAAATGAATTTTTGAAGTTATACTCAATTTTTTAATGACATTCATATATACACACACACCAAATAAAACAAAATAAAAATATAACATGATTAAATAAAAATATTTTAAATATAATATAAATATAATAATAAAAAAAAAAGAAATTATTAATCTAAGAATTAAGTAAGACAATAAAAAAAATTTTTTTTGTCTTATTTTCTCATATTTTGAGTATATCATGAAAATTACAAATATATTGTGGTATATAAATTTTAGTAAATACTAAATAAGAAAAAAAAAAATTAATATTATTTTCTCAATGTATTTCATAAAAATTAACATTATTAAAATAGTAATTCAAAAAAAAAAATTAGTATTTATATATTTTAAAATAAAAGTATAGTATTAATATTTTTTAAATAAAAAAATATATAAAAATGATAAAATTACAAAAAAAAAAAAAAAAAAAAAAAAGAAATAAATTAAAATAAAAAAAATAAAATGATAAAATAAAAGTTAAAATGATAAAAAATAAGTAATAAAAAATAAATAATAAAAAATAAATAATAAAAAATAAATAAATAAATAAATAAATATATACATATATATAATAAAATAAAATAAAATAAATATATATTTTAATAAAAGAAAAACCTTTTTGTTTTTCTAATATTTAAAAATAAATTTGAACAATTAAATTTTAAATATATGACTTTTCTTTTAATAATATTTTTAGTCTTTATAATTTATTATTTAAATTTTAATGATTATGTTGTATTTTTATTTAAATAATTATTTTGGATTTAAAATTTAAAATAATAATAATGCATATATTTATATTTATATTTTTTTATTATTAATAATTATTATACCTATGTTTTACATTATTATAAATCTATATATAGATTTAATAATTAATGAATATATATATATGAGTTTTTTTTTTCTTTATAAAAAAAAAATTAGTTTAGAATAAATTTACATAATAAAAAATAAATATAATTGATTTTTTTATTTATTTTTTTTATTTATTTTTTTCCTTTTTTTTTTTTTTTTTCTTTTTTAAAATTTTAATTTATTCATTTTAATTTTATAATTTTTTTTTTTTTACAATTATAATATTATCTATATCTAATTTTTATGAAATTTTATAGAAAAAAATTTTTTTTAATTAAAAAATATATATTATTGTAGTACTGGCTTTTAAGGTTTTATCTTTTTAATTTATATATTTTTCAATAATGGGAAAAATTATGTTAAAAATTCATGGGGGATTGGGAATGTCTGAAATCATCAAAGTTCCTCCCTCCCCTAAAAAAAAAAAAAACTTTGAAATTTTTATATAGAAAAATTTATCTTAATAATAGAATAAACTTATTAAATAAATAAAGAGATACTATCATTGTAAAACTTTTTAAATTAGTTAACTTTAGGAGGAGCATTAAAAGAATATAAAAAAATAGAATATTGATTTCATATATATTATATATATAAAACATTTGATTTTATATATATAAAATTCAAACAATTAAATCATAAATTAATTATTGATATTATTTATTTATTATATATTCTTTAATTTAATAAATAATATTATTTATTTATTATGTGTCCTTTAATTATAATTATAATTATTATTATTATTACATTTATTACAATTTTATTTTTTTTTTATTATTTATTATTATTTTTTTTTTTAGATATTTTTAAGCCTATTATTAAAAGCCATTATAATTATACACTTCATTTAACAAAATTTTTATTGCTATTTATTTTTATTTTTATTTTTATTTTTATCTTTATTTTTATATATTTATTTATTTATTTATCTATTATATATTTTAATCTTATTATTAAAAACCATTATAATTGTACACATCATATAACAAAATAAATAAAATTTTATCATTATTAATCATTTATTTAAATATATCTTATTATATAAGATTAAATGAAATAATTCATTTTTGCTTTTTATTTTATTAATATTACAAATATTTTATATGTAAATTTCTTTATAATTTAAAAGTAATTTATAAAATTGATATATATATATATATTATTTATTATGTAATAAAATATAATTATTATAAATAATTCGAAATTAGTTAATAAAAAAAAAAAAAGTACATTTTTAAAAATAAATAGTATTAACTTTTAATTTCTTTATGAATTTAAAGCATTAGCAAATATATATATATATATATATATATTATTAAATGAAAATTTTTAAATTTGAAAATTATTATTCCAAAGATAAAATATTCCATTTTATTATTTAATTATTTCTTGGTATTATAATATTTGATATAATCAATATAATCAATGTAAAATTATTCTTATATAATTAATTTTTTATAATAAAGGAATTCATTAAATTGTATCTGAAATTTTAAATATATGATTTATCCAAAAAGTTTAAAAACTTTATTTTTTAATTATCAATTATTATAATAATTTTTATTAAATGACCATTCCACATAAAAGATATAAAAATTTGGAAATGAACGTGGCGCATATCCATTAACATTTACTTGAAACCACATAAAAAGTTACTTTTTGATAAGTTATTGAATTATTTTTGAATATAAATAGGATAATAATTTCCAAAAAAGAATTTGTTTATTATTCAATAAATAATTATATTTAAATTTAAAAATAATAAATTAATTAAAATAATTAAATTGTTTTAATTTTTAAGAATTTTTTTTTAAATATTTTCGAAATATAAATAAACTATACATATATATATCAATTAAAAAAAAAAAAATAAAATTAAAAATGTCAAAATTTGATGTTAGTAGTCCAAATTTTAATTGGAGTGAATTGGGTTTCAGTTATCGTCAAACTAATTGTCATATCATTTATAAATTTAAAGGGGGCCAATGGGATAAAGGTGAACTTGTATCAGAACCTTATCTTCCAATACATATTGCTGCTACTACTCTTCATTACGGTCAGAATTGTTTTGATGGATTAAAGGCTTTCAGAATGAAAGATGGAAAAGTCAGAGTGTTTCGACCACAAGCTAATGGTGAACGTATTATCCAGTCTTGTGAATATTGTATGATGGCTCCACCTACCATTGAAATGTTTTTAGATGGTATTAAACGTGTTATTAAGGCAAATATTGAATATGTTCCACCTTATGGATCAGGAGCTTCCTTATATATTAGGCCAGTTCTTTTTGGTACTCAAGCTAAAGTTGGAGTTTCATCTTCTGATGAATTTGCATTCATCATTTTTGTTACACCAGTGAGTGATTACTATAAGGGAGGAATGTCAAATCCAGTTCGTTCTTTAATTATGGCAAATAGTGATAGAGCAGCACCTTATGGAAGTGGACATGTAAAGATTGGAGGTAATTATGTTGCTACAGTTAGATCATCTTATCTTGCTAAGAAACGAGGATATCCAATTCTTCTCTTTCTTGATTCAGCAACTAAAACTTATATTGAAGAATTTACTACATCAAATTTCTTTGCACTTACTCCATGTGATAGTAGGGGTAAACGACATTATGTTACACCCAAATCACATTCGATTCTTAATTCAGTGACCAACATGAGTTTAGAACAAATTGCTAAAGAAATCTTAGGATGGGAAGTTGAAAGAAGAAGAATTAACATTTCAGAAGTTGAAGAAGGTAAATTCAATGAAATTGCAGCCTGTGGAACAGCAGTAGTTATTACACCGGTTGGAGAAATTGATCGTGAAATTATTAAAGAAGATGGAAATATTGATATCGAAAAGAATATTATTGGCGATGGTACAACGGTTGGCTCAGGACTTATCGATCTATATCAAACCTTAATTCATATTCAAAATGGAGAAATTGAAGATCCTTTTGAATGGATGTGGCCAACTAATGGTATTGAAGCCGAAAATTAAATTATTTATAATCAAAAAAATTTAAAAAAAAAAAAATATTTACATTAAAATGAATTTTTGAAGTTATACTCAATTTTTTAATGACATTCATATATACACACACACAAAATAAAACAAAATAAAAACATAACATGATTAAATAAAAATTTTTTAAAAATAATATAAATATAATAATAAAAAAAAAAAGAAATTATTAATCTAAGAATTAAGTAAGACAATAAAAAATTTTTTCTCATATTTTGAGTATATCATGAAAATTACAAATATATTGTGATATATAAATTTTAGTAAATACTAAATAAGGAAAAAAAATTAATATTATTTTCTCAATGTATTACATAGAAATTAACATTATTAAAATAGTAATTCAAAAGAAAAAAAATATTAGTATTTATACATTTTATAACAAAAGTATAGTATTAATATTTTTTAAATAAAAAATATATATAAAAGTGATAAAATTAAAACAAAAAAAAAAAGAAATAAATTAAAATAAAAAATAAAATGATAAAAGATAAAATGATAAAAGTTAAAATGATAAAATAAATTAATAAAAAATAAATAAATAAATAAAAATATATTTTAATAAAAGAAAAAACTTTTTTTTTTTGCTTAATTTTCAAAAATAATTTTAAATAATTAAATTTTAATTATATTCCTTTCTTTTTTTTAATAATATTTTTTGGTCATTATAATTTATTGTTAAAATATTAATGATTATTTTATTATTTTATTTAAGCAATCCTTTTAGATTTAAACTATACAATAATAATAGAAATAAAATAATAATACATGTATTTATATTTATATTTTATTATTTTTAATAATTTTTCATATATTTAATACATATTTTACATTATTTTTATAAATTTATATATAGATTTAATAATTATTAAATATATATATGTATTTTTTTTTTTTTTAAAAAAAAAAAAAAAAAAAACTTGTTTATAGAAATTTACATAATATATTACAACTAGAATTTTTTTTTTTTTTTTTTTTTTTTTTTTTTCATCATTAATTATTTAATCATATTATAAATTTTAAATTTATAATGTCAACATTTTAACCCATGAAAAATTAATATCATCTTTATAATTATTTCTTAAATTTAAGAGACTTTCATTGACATTATCTACGGCATCAAAAATACGTTTTCTAATGTTAAGTATTAATTGACGACGAATTTTATTATTAATCATTGAAGAGCCAAGAGAATATAAAATACTTTTTTTTTAATAAAAAAGAGAATATTATTACATAAAAAATGTTTAATATAGATCATATATTATTTAAAATATTTAATGAAATAATAAATATTAATATTAATATTAATAATAATATTATTATTGTAATTAAATTATATATTTAATCGAATAAAAATATATGAAAATTAAATGTAAAATTAAAGTTAAATCTTGTTAAAATTAAATCTTAATAATTCAAAGTAAAAAATATAAAAGTAAAAAAAAAAAATAATAAAATAAAATAAAATATAATAATAAAATATGTTTACCCATATTTTGAACGTTTAATTTCTAAATTTAAATCATCAACAAAACAATCAATTTTTCTTGGTACAAGAATTCTATAAGGATCATTTTTACAGAGTTCAAATTTTGTCATAATAGTAATACCTCTACCACCAATCTATTATATTATTTATTTATTTATTTTATTATTTTTTTTAAAAAAGAATAATAATAAAAAGTGATAATAAAAAATAATAAACAATTGATAATAAATAATAATATAGTAATAAAAAATAATTAGTAATTGACTATATTTTATAATTGATAATTAATTTAATTTTTTTTTCTTTTTCATATAATAGAAGCATATATATATATATATATATATATTTTGATAAAAAAAGTTCATTTCATACAGTGAAATTGACTACACCCCAATCAGTCATTTTAGGGAATCCCTTCTTTTTATGATACCAGAATGGAACATCACGAATATCGGCTTGAATTTCATAGCTTTTTTTTTTTTTTCATTTATATTATAATACAAAAAAATATTTTAAATATATAACGGAATTTAATAGATTAATATATTTATATGTATAATATATTTGTAAAATTTTAAAAAACAGTTTTTTTTTTTTTTTTTTTTTTTTTTTTTTTTTATGAAATATAATAAAAAGAGAAAAAGAATTAAGAAAATAATTTTTAAAAACTTTTATTATGAATAAGAAAAAATAAAGTTTTTTTTTTTTTTTTTTTTGCTAATTGTTAAATTTTTAATAGCTTACAAGTTTAAAGTGATATAGTTTCGAATGTCGCTATTTATTGATTTTCTTAATCCAATAATAGAAGTATTTTTTAACTAAAAATAAAAATATATATATAAGAATAAATAATAAATAATCAATTTCAAATAAAGTATAATAAAAAAAAAAATAAAATAAAAAATAAAAATTACTTTAGCTTCCATAATATTTGGAAGGAAATTATCACTTGAAAGGAAAATATCTTCCATGACAAAATGGTAATTGGCATCTTCGTATTCCAATCTTGAAATAGGAATATACTTTATATTTTGAACAATAATCTAAAAAAAATTAAATAGATTTATATTAAAAGAATAATAATTTATGTTATTATTAATTATTAATTATTATTATTATTATTATTACAATTATTAATAATTTAATTTTATAAATTATTATTTTAATTTTTATTTTTTTTATTTATTTTTTTTTAAAAAAAAAGAAAAAATATCTATTGATTAATAATGAATCTTAACTGGTAAAGATATAGTAACGATATCTTTGAATAGCTCTTTTTTAAATGTCATTTTTCCATTTCTAATAGGTATTTATTAATATATATATATATATTAAATTAGATATTATTTTTAGAATATTCATATATTTAATTATTATTATTATTATTATTATTATTTTTAATCTATACAGTATTTATATTAATTTCAAAAAAAAAAAAAATTTAATATAATATAAACCTATTAATAAACATATCTTTTGTTAATTGCATTAAACTATCAGAGAATCTTCTTGTTAAAGGATCTGTGATTAAATGATCTAAATAATTTGAACTTTCAATAAAAACGGTTTCTAATTCATTTTGGAAATATTCTTGATGAGCATATTTTTCCGAAAAAGTTAAGTAACCTTCATCTAATAATTCCATTCCAGTATCAATGTAGGCTTGACTTTGAATAAATTGTGGATCTTTTAAAACCTTATATAAATATCTATTTATCTTATATATATATATATATATTTAAACAAAAAAAAATTAAATATAAAATATTTAATTAAATTATAAATTAATGAAGCATTTAATCATTATTATTATTATTATTAATATTATAATTATTAAAAAAGTTTTATATATAATTTATATAATTTTACTTTTCTAATATATTCCTTTTTATATTTATCATTTTTAATATACTCTTTAATATTTCCTAAGGAATGAAGTAATTTATTTAAAGAGTAACCTTGAGCTAAATTTTCAATAATACTCTATAAAATTTATTGAAATATATAAATATATATACATATTTATATTATTTATAAAATTAAATAATGAATTATTATATCATTTTTTAATTTTGTTATAATATTAAATTATAAATATAGCAATATTTATAAGGTATTATACTAATAATTATGATACTTTTTAATAAATTAATATATATATACATATATATATATATATTATTATTATTATTATTATTATTATTATTATTATTATTATTATTATTATTATTATTATTATTTCTTCTTTTTTTATTTTGATTTGACTTTCCCTCAAATTTTAAGTTACCTTTAATGCTTTTAAGGATTCAGTAGTATTAGTGTCTTCCTTAGAGGAACTCACAGATCTCTTTGTTTTTTTCATTAAAAACAAACTATTTTTAATAAAATCATTTGAAATTTTTATTAAGACAGAAATTGCATTTTGATATCTATCATCTCTATTCATAGATTAAGTAATAAATAATAATAATAATAATAGTAATAATATAAATATTATTATAAAAATATAATTGAGTTTGAACAAAATAAAAACAAAAAAAATAAAAACATTAATATATATATATAGAAATAGAATGATAGAGAAAAATATTTGAATATAGCTCATTTTATAATAAAAAAT
This sequence comes from Neocallimastix lanati (nom. inval.), assembly GCA_016946835.1. Taxonomy (NCBI): domain Eukaryota; kingdom Fungi; phylum Neocallimastigomycota; class Neocallimastigomycetes; order Neocallimastigales; family Neocallimastigaceae; genus Neocallimastix; species Neocallimastix lanati (nom. inval.). The sequence continues at coordinate 198,402 of JACVTC010000026.1, forward strand.
ATTAATAATTAAATAAAAAAATTTTTTTTTTTTTTTTTTAACATTATTTTAACCTTTGAATTTCGGAAATGATACGTTGAAGTCGCTTCAATATATTATAAATGACATTTTTATTAAATTTTGATTTCAGGGTATGATTTACCGCCTGTAATTTTTCTTTTGGAATTTTTTGAGAAATTTGATTTTTCATTGATTTTGAGGTATTCTCTCCTTCAAATAAAAGATTACTGCCATTACTACTACGTCTATTGATTTTATGAATTGAATTTGAGAGATGTTTAAAAGCAAAAGCATCCTTTTTACCTCTACGATTACCGTTCCTACCAAGACTTTGACGATGAGAATCATCTAAACTATTACTTCTACGTAAGAAAGTTAATCCCTTTTTTGAATAAGGAATGGATGAAGATAATGGACGTTTAATTTGATATTGATATTTTTTAGAACGATATTTATTACTATAGAGATGACGATCATTTTGTTTTTCATCTGAAAGTGGATCCATTAAAAATTCTTTATTATCATTTAAAAATTCATCTGAATTTTTTCTAATATTCCAATAATCATCATCGTCATCATCCTCTTCCTGATCATTACCTTGATAAGGATTTGGATTATTTGAAGCAGTTAATTTATCACCAGTAGCTATTCTATTATCTCCTTCATGAATACTAATATTTTGAAAGGAACTACTACTTGTACTATTAGTATTATTATTTCTATGATTTTGTTCATCATGAAGTAAAGAACTCTCCGGATTATTATTAAGATTCTTGGTCTCATTTGATTCAATAACTTCTCGATAGAATGGATGTTTTTTTAAATGATTAGAATCCAATTTTTCTTTCAAAGGATCATTTCTTTCATTAATTTCTTTTTCTAAAGGATTTTTCTTTGTTTTGTAACTATCATAATTTATCTTTTCATTAGGATTTGTTACTGTTTGATTAAAAAGTTCGATACTCATCTCTTTAATCAACTGATTAATATCACCAATTAAACTTCTAAATTGATTATTTGATAGGAACAATTGAATTATTCCAAAAGCTTCAGTATAAGCTATTTATATTTATTATTATTATATTTTTTTTTATTTAAAAAAAATTAGAGTTATAAAACAAGAAAAAAAAATATTTAATTGATAAGATTTTATTTGTATTTTATTTAAAATAAAATAGATATAAATAGGTTTATATATATATTATAAAAATATAATTTTATTTTTATTTTAATTATTTAATTTATAAAAATTTAATTTAAATTATTTTTTATTTATTTTTTTTTTTTATATATAATTTACCTTGTTTAATTTCATTTTGTTTGGTTTGATGGCGTTTAGTATTTTTCTTTCCTAGAAAAGAATATACATTTTGTATTAAATAAAAAATTAAAAAAAAATAAAAATAAAAATAAAAAAATCAATTAATTTAATTAATATAATATTAATAATATAAAGACTATTTTTTTCCTTTTATATATCTATATATATTTATATATATTAATACTTTTAATAAAATCGAGGATGGGATGATAAATATTTTTTGAGAGGGAAGTTTGAGATGATAGTCTAGAATAATAAATAAATTTTTGAAGATTTTCATCCTTATTTTTTTCTTGAAGCATTAAATAAGCAATATCTAAAAATTCCATCCAATCTTGAAACAAAAATTTTCCTTCTGCTGAGAGATGAACGGAATACTCTTGTAATTGACGAGATTTTCTTAGATGATTTAAGAAAATGAAGAGTTGTTCATTGGTGGGTAATTTACCATTAGAAAGAGCTTGCATTGCTCCTAAAATTTTTTGCTTTTTTTGATAATCCAAATATTTTAATTTAGGATCATGAATAGTTTCAGGAGGTCTAAAAACTCGATGAGGATCATCTCTGGGAGAGACAACAACATCTGGAAGAGGTTTATATTTATTTTCCTTTTTTGATTTTGGAAGATGATAATAAGGAATTTTTCCATTAGTTTTATTATTATTAAAAGAGTTATGATCATGAATTGATGAAGAAGAAGTATTACTACTATCACTACTATCACTACTACTGTCATTACTACTACTACTACTACTAGAAGAATAATTTAAAGCGACACGAGGATCATCCAAATAATGTTCGTCCATAGAACGAGAACGATGAAAAGAATCTGCCTGATGATAATAACCTCCGCCTAAAAAGAAAGATTTTGGACGAGGGCGAGGATCCACACTTTTTGAACGAATTTTAATAGAATGATCATGATGGGAACCATTATTATTGAAAGGAGAAGAAGGAGAAAAAGAAGCAGTAGAAGAAGAAGAAGAAAAAGAAGCTGAACGAGTATGTTTTGAGAACCGATAAGAACCATGATCCATAACATGATCTAAATTTTCACGATTTTTTTTAGAAAAAGTAAAGTCATAATAGTAAGGTTTTTCTTTATCAGTTGTAGGTTTTGTCGTCGTAGTATTTGTTGTAGTATTATTATTAGTATTATTAGTATTATTAGTATTCCAGTTGGAAGAGTAAAGGTTATTGTCTTCTTCCTCATGAGGTTGATAACCTTGATCATGATCATGTTCATGATCATTGTTATAGTCATAATCATAATCATTGTCAAAGTCTTGGTTATGATCATGATCATGATGATAATATTCCTTTTTAGATAGAAGATAAGGACTAGAGTATACCTCATGACTTGAATCATAGTAACTAGGCATTTTTTTGTTTTTTCCATCCATTGTTGAACCTTCCAACATAGTTTTTAAAAAAAAAAATACCAATGATAGATTTATAAATATGGAATTTTGATAATATTTGTAGATAGATAAATAATAAAATTAATGTGAAATATTTATTATTAAATAATAATAATAAATAATAAGTATAATATTTTTTCTTAATATTATTTTTTTTATATAATATTGATCTAATTTCTTTCTATTTATTATATATATATTTATTTATTTTCATTTTTAATTTTTTTTTTTATTTTTAATTTAAATTTTTTTTTTTTTTTACTATTACCCTCTAATCTTGAACCTTGATTATTTTTGGTGTTCTCCTGGTCCTCCAAGGTACCATAATGATTTTCAGAGGCATTAGAAGAAGAGGAATCGAAAAAGAACAGATGAGAGTGTGGTTTCTTTTGAGATTTAATTTTAGAGTTTACCTTAATAAAAATATATATATAATAGTTAAAAAAAAAAAATAAATAAATAATATTTAAATTAATTATTATTGTTATTATTATTGGTTGTTGTCGTTGATGTTATTTTTATTTTTTATTATTATTATATTATAATTCTAACCATTTTTTTATTTTTTTTTTTATTTAAAAAAAAAGAAATTTTAATAATTTTGCTTTCTAAAAGAGAAATAAATAAATAAACAATAAAAAAAAAGTTTTTAAAATAAATCTATATTATAAATTTTTTAATCAATTTTTTTTTTTAAAAAATATAATTATATATATATTTTTAATATTTACAAAAAGTGCATAAAAAATGAAGTAAATATAATATATATATATATATTTATTCTTTTTTATTTGGTGAGATTTTTATTTGGTTTAAATATTAAAAAAAAGTTTTATAGTTAATTATAATAAAAACATTTTTACTGTTTTTAAATTATAACATAATTTGTCACTTAAGCTTAAATCCTTTAAAAAGAACAAAAAAAGAATATTAATTTTTTTAAGACAATATATTAAATGAAAAAAAAGTCTATTTTATTAATAGAAGTGTCGATTTCATATTTATTACAAAATTTTAAATTACAAATGAAAAAAAAAAAAAAAAAAAGATAATTTTTAACTTTTTTTTTCTTTAATATATATATATAAGTTTGTTAAAATATTAATTAAGAAAAAAAAGCTTAATTTTATATGCTTTACACATTTGAATATTTTAAACCTCATTAAAATAATTATATTATTTTTTTTTTCAAAAGTTTATAAAAGTCTATTTTTTTTTTTTTTTTAATTAAAAGTCCAATCAATAAATTAATGACAGTCTTTAGTATTTTTTATTGATTTTTTTATCTTTTAAATTTAAATTGATTATATATAGACTTTATTTTATTTTATTTTATTTATTAGAAAGAGAAAAAAAGAAAAAGAAGAAAAATTAATTTAGTTTTTTTTTTTTTTTTTTTTTTGATCATTTTAAAAGAAATATACTAAAAAAATTTAAAAAATAAAAAAATAATTATTTTTTCATTATTAAAATATGATTAATTAATAAATTATTATTATTAACATAAATAATTATAATGTTTTAAGACTTGAAAAAAAATGAATAAACAAGTTTAAATCCAAAAAGGGTTCATTAAAGGATAAATAATAAAAATAAAATTACAAAAAAAATAATAAATAGGATGAAAAAAACTATTAAATCCAAATAAAAAATAAAAATTATATAAATATAAAAAAATAAAAAAAAGAAAAAAGAAAAAAAAAGCTTGTTAAATGGAACTTTAAATATATATATATATATATATATATTATGAAAAGAATTTTTTTAAAAAAATTTATTCAATAAATTTTTTTTTTTTGGTTTAGTTTGGTTTGGTTTGTAATCTTTTTATAAAAAAATTATTTTGATAATAATTATATATATATATCATTTATTTATTTTTATCTTTGTCCCTTTTATTGTTTTTTTTTTTTTTTTTTTTTTTTTAATTTTTTTTTATATTTCATAAAATCTTTTAAAAATATTAGAAGATAAAAAAAGAAGGATAAGAGAGAGATGGATACATACAATGTCAAATTTTTTATTTTATTTTATTTTTCATTATTTTTTTGTCTTAAATTTTTTATTTTTCTTATTTTAAAATTTATAACTTACATATTAAAAAAAAAAAGTAAATAAAATATATATATATATATATAAATATTTAAAAAAAATGTATATAAAATTAAAAAAAAAAAATATTCCATATAAAAAGAATTTAATCTAAAATTCAATTTTTATATTAAAATTAATTAAAATTAAAAATGAAAAAAAAAAAATTTTAAAAAAAAAATTATATAAAGATTAAATTATAATTTTTATATATTTAATATTTAATTTGGATCTTTTTAATTTTTTTTTTTTAAAATATTATTATTACCGTTATCTATACTAATAATAATAATAATAAATGAATAAATAAAAGTGATAATAATTAATTATTTCTCCATCTCAAATATATTATCAAAAATATATAAATTTATTAAAAAAAAATCGAAATAATGATAATAAAATGATGAGTAAATATATTTTAACCTGTAATTATTTATTACACCATAAAAATTAAATACTAATTAAAGTATATAATTATATATATTCCTATATCAAATGTTATTACTATTTTATATAAATAATTATGAAAATTTTAAAAATGGTATTTTAAAAAAAAAATAAATAAAAATTAAAAAAGCACCACAGATGAATTTTTTTTTATTAAACTTTTTAAATAAAATAGAATTTAGTAAGTTTCATCAATTGATGATATTTCAAATTCCATTTCATTCAATTATTTTTTTCATGCTTCTTATAAATATTGCAAAAAATATATAAATACTTATATACATATATATATATTTATTTATTTATTTATTTATTTATTTATTTATCTATTTATTTTTTTTTTATTTTTTTATAATTGATGATAACGATAATAAATAAAATATAATATAAAAATTTTTTTTATATTTGTGGTTCGAATTTTTTAATATTTTATTGTTAAGGAATGAAAATGAAAATGATCTGATCTATTGAGTTTATAGATCATTGATATCAATAAAAAATAGTAAAAAAAAAAAAAAAAAAATCAAAATCATTTTTCTGTATTTTTTAAAATCATTAAATCTAATTATATATTCAAAATTAAGATAGAAAGCCTTTTTTTTTTTTAATTTTATCTAATTAATATTTATTTATTAATTATTGATTGATTGATAAATTGATAAACATTTATTTTATAATACTATGACTTATTAAATTTTAATTAACTTTTATTATTTTAATTAATTTTTATTTCTAATTTTTCATATTAAAAAAAAAATAAAAAAAAAAAAAAATGAACGGTTACCTCTCTCTATCTATTATTTGAAATATGCGGTCAAATTATAATGTAATATTTTAATTCAATTAATAAATTAATTATTTATTTAGTACTTGGTATAAAAATTATATATATATAAAGAGAGATATTAAAATAAAAAGAAGTCATAAAAATATAAAAGTATTTCAAATCAATCTATATCTATTTGATTTGTATCTATTTATAATTATTTATATCTATTTTTATCTATTAATATCAGTATTTAATTTTTTTTTCTATTTTTTCTATTCTATTTTCTATGTTTCATTTTAGTATTTCTATATAGAAAAAAGTATTAAAAAAATTATCTCTTTTCACTATATAATTAAAAGTTTTATTTAATTTTTTTTTCTGTATTTCTGATTTATTTTTTCATTGAATCATATATTAATAGAATTTATTTATTGATTTATTTATTTATTTATTATATCAAATGACCCTTCTTTTAATATTTTTCTTTTATTCATTTCTTTATATATTTATATATGTTGTTGATATATATTTATTTATTACTTTTTATCTCTTTATCTCCATATATCATTTGTATCTATTTATTATTTATTTATTATTTATTATTTATTATTTATTAATTATCTATTTTTTAATTTTTTTTAAATCTTTATTATCTTGTAAATATTAATATAATTATGATCTTTTCTATATTTAATATTTATTATCATTTTAATAATTATTTATTTAATTTATATATTATATATTTATTTATTTATTATCTATTCATATTACTATATTAGGAAAAATTTTTTTTTCTTTTTTTTTTTTTTTTTATTATTTCATTTATTTTAATGTAACCAAATAAAAAAGTTTAATAATCTTAATTATTAAACATAAATAATTTTTCCTTTTTTTTTTTTTTTTTTTTTTTTTTTCTGATCAAAATTTTCCATATTAATTGGTTAATATTATTAAATAAAATAAAATATAATAATATATATATATATATTTTCCCTTTCCTTCTTTTTAATTAAACCAATTATTCAATAGTTCGTTTTATTAAATCAACACTTTAAAAGAAAATATATAAAATGAAGAAAAAAAAATTTATAAAAATAAAGAAAAAAATTTATAAACAAATAAATAGATAAACAAATAAGAAGATAAATAAAAATAGATAATAAATAATTTAACCTTTTAATTTGAAAATAAAATAATACAATTATTTTATTTATAAATAAATTTATTAATATTTTTAATTTTAATTTAATTTTTTATTTTATTTAATTTATTTTTTATTATTATAAATAATTATGAAAAACTTTTTATTACTTAATTTTTATTTATGTTTATGTTTATTCTATCAGATTATTTATACTTCAATTTATTATTCAATATATTTACTAATATATTGTTAAAATAGATTGTTTATATATATATATATAAAAAAAACACGCATATTTAATTAATAATCATATAATTAATGTTTAATAATTAATAATTAATAATTAATAATTAACAATAAATAATTAATAAAATAACAATACATAATTAATAATTTATAGTTTATATTTAATAATTAATTTTTAATAATAATTAACAATTTTTAATTAGTAATTATTTATATATTCATTAATAATTACTTTAGTATCATTTTACTTTTAATCATTATTATACTTTTTATTAAAGTTGTTAAATATAAAATTAGCCGTCATTTGAACCACTTCTTACTATAGTATGAACTACTCGATTAACTTTTTTTTTTTTTAATTTTTTTATATTTTAAATAATAAATAGTTTATTGAAAAAATTAATCTACTGTATGTATATTTATGATTTTTTTTATTCACTTTTTCTTTCTTTCTTCCTTTCTTAAGTGATTAAAATTAATTATAGAACTATTATAATATTTTAATGATAAAAACTTTTTTTATTTAATATTATAAAAAAATTATAAAGATATAATTAATGAAAAAAAATAACTTATAAAACCCTTTATCTTCTTTTTTTTGAAAAACTTATAAAAAAAATATTATTTTTATTTATAATATAAATATTTTATAAAACTAAAACTATACGTTTTGATTCGTTTAATTTTATTTTTGTTTATTATTTAAAAAGATAATGAAAATAGTTAAATAATTTATATATGTATATATAGTTATTAATAATTATTTCATCCTTATTAATAATTAAATCTGTATCTTTTTTTATATTTCCTATTTTTTTATTTTATTTTTTTTATATTCTTTTATATATTTAAGTATAAACAATTTCATATTCAATAAATAAAAATATAAAATAAAAAATTATTATTAATAAATTAATTAAACGCTGTATATTAATTATTAATAATTACTAATAATTATTAATGTTTATTATAATTATAAATAATTATTAATTATTAATAATTACAATAAATAAACATTAATACAATTTTATTTTTTTTTATTATTTATTATTATAATAAATAAATAATTACTTTTAAACTTTTTTATTACTAATAAGTTTATGTTCTAGGATTTTATGTTATTTATATTATTTTGAAATAGTTTAAATGGACTTCAAAAATTAATTTATTATTAATTAATTTTTTTTATAATAAATCTTAAATTTTTATTAATATATATTTGAAATAATTAAAATATATATATATATTAAAAAAAAATGGTTAATCCATATATGTATATATTTAATATAAAAAAAACAATTATTAGAATCCAATTTTACTCTAAACTTTTGTTAATTTTAATAAATAGAAAGACTTTCAGTGAATATAACAAGATTCAATACTGTAAAAATTTTAAACTTTTATATATAAAATTAAACTTTCATTATTATTTTAGTCTTATAAAAAAAAGCTAATAATAATTATCATCAAATAAATTTATTTTATACAATTTTAATGAAAAACAAAAAGATAAAAAGAAAAAAAAAATTTAATAATTATTAACTAATATGTGATTAAAATATAAATATAAAAATATAAATATTTTATTTTATTCTATTTTATAAAATTTATTATTTTAAATATTTAATTTTTATTTTTATTTATATTAATAAAGTTTTCATGTTGAATAAACATTTTATATTGAATAATAACATTTTTAATTATTAATAAACTTTTAATTTTTTTAATTTTTATATTAAAGTTATTCTATTATTAATTAATAATTAATGAAAAGTAAAACATTAATTTTAATATATTTTTTTTTCATAATAATAATTATAAAAAAAAAAAAAAAAAAAAAAAAAAAAAAAACTTTTTAACTTTTTATGTTTTTTTTTATTATTATGTTTCGATTTTCTTCTACTTCTAAAGAAAAAAAAAGGAATACAATGCAATAAAAAAAATCTATTAGTTTAAAGGTTATTTCATGCATGAGGTAATTTTAATAATAAAAAAAAAAATAATAATAATAAATATAATAAAAGTCATGTGGTTCTTATTAAAAATAAAATAAATTATAATAAAATAGTTTATTTAAATTCTATATTAGAAAATAGAAATGAATAATATATAAAATAAAAATAACAAAAAAAAATTTTTTTTATTCAAAATATATAATATTAAAGTATTTTTATAATAATATAAAATCTATAAAATGAAAAGTACATATAAAAAAATTTTTTTTTATAATAGTTTATAATGATAAAATTACTAAAGATAATTGTATTAATTTAATAAAAAAAAAAAAAAAATGATTTTAAACATTTTAAACTATAATTCTTGCTTTTCATTAATTAATATTAATTCATTATTCAATAATGTCTATTAGGTATTTCTCAATTTTATTTAAATATCTTTTTTTAAACAAATATTACTAAACAAACTTTAATTCAACTAATTTCAACTAATTTCAACTAAAATTAAATCAAAACTAAAACATATATATTATATATAAAATAAAAAAATAAAACTTTTTTTTATTCTACAAAAATAAAAATAAAACTTTTTTTTTTTTATCAATTAAAATTTTTTATTTTTTTTAATAATTTTAAATTCTTAATATATCAGTTAGAATACCCAAAATATTTTGTTTTTATTTTTATTATTATTTTTTTAATCTGTATTATTTTTATATCATTTATAAAAGTTGAAATGTAGAGCTATTGTTATTTATAAATAAAATAAATTAAAATAAAATAAAAATTAGTTTCTTAAAACTTTAAAATTTAAAATATATTAAAAAAAAAGATTTATTTTTAATTTTTTTTTTTTTTTTAAAATTTTAATTTTAATTTATATTTTTTAATATATGAAATGGAACTACGGTTAATTCAACATGGGTAAAAAAAAATATTAAAAAAAAATAATAATAAATAAATTAAATGGAATAATAATATTCTATAAATGATTAATGACACTACTATCTATTCTCATAATAAATTGTAATTTTATTATCAATGAAGATGAATTAAAAATAGAAGAAGAAAAAAAAAATTTTTTTTTCAAATATTTTATTTGATATATTAGTGATTTAATTATTAAAGTTGAATTTAATCACTATTTATAATCAAAAGTGAGGTATATAGAGTAATTATTAGTATTAAGAAAATAAAAAAATAAAAAAATAAAAAAAATAAAAAAAAATAAAAAAAAAATTTTTTTCTTTTTAATTAATCTTTTTTATTAATTTTAATTTTAATCATTTCTATTTTCAATATGTTCAATATGACTCTTTATTATTATTAATTATTTTGTCTTTACCACGTTAAAAAATAAAAAAAAAGCCCCTTTTTTTTAATTTATTTAAATATAATTTTTTTAACATAAACTAATGAAAAAAAAATTAATAACAATTTTTTATATAGAGTTTAAAACTAATTTTTTAATAAAATTTTTATATGATGTCTTTTTCATTTATGGATGTACCAAGTCAAATTTTTTTATTTTAATTAAATATTTATATATATATATTAAATTTTAAATAAAATAAAAAAATTATTTATTTATTAATTTATTTAATTTATAATTTATTTATTCATTTATTTAATAATTAATTTATGCACCACTTACCTATGATAAGAGATAAACATTCATTAATATTGAAATTAATATTTCAATAATTTACAAAGATATCAAATAAATTTCACATAAACTTTTATTAATTTTCATATCCATTGAAATATACAAAATATATATCAAATTTTTGAATGAATTAATTTGTAAAAAGATCAGATAGTAGTAAGAATAAATATATATCTATATTTATATATGTGGTAAAAAATAATATATATCTATATTATTTACAATTAATACAAATAAGTATAATTGTTATCAAATTAAATTCTTTTTTATCCTTTTAAATTTCATTTAATTCAAATTAATTTTTGTTTTCTATTTTCTCTTTCTTTTTTTTTTAAAAAAAAAATTACAGAAAATAAAATAAATTAAAAAAAAAAGTTCTTGTTATATATAATCATTAAAATATAAAAAGTAAAAAAGAATATATATAAAAGGTGAAATGAAGAAAAAAAAAAATATATATATATATATATATAGATGTAAGGTTAACAATAACCGAAGAACGGAAAGAAAAAGAGAATAAAAATCAAATTAAATAAATATATATATAAATATAAAAATAAATAAATATATATATATAATAAATAAATATATGAATAAATTTGGAACATATTATTTTATAATCAATATATTAATAAGCATTATAGAGTTTATACACACTATTAAATGCTTTTCATTATTTAATATATATTCTGTATATTTCATTTTATATTCAATATATTATAGAATATATTTAAAGATAAAAAAAAAATTTAATTATAGTGTAATATAAAAATTCTATTGAATGTGAATCAATAGAATTTTCAATATATAAAATATAAACAGTTGAATATATATATAAATATATAAATATTTGAATATATATAAAATAAATATGTATATTTTCTATCTTTACCCATGCATCAAAAAAAGTAGAATCAATTTTTTATATATATTAAATACTTATTTAAAATTTATTATAGTATAGTTGCTTCATAAATTATAATATATCTAGTTATATTATTAGAGTTTAAATAAAATAAATAAATTAAAAGATAAAAAGAAAAATTCATTTAATATAAAATTTTAAAAATAAAAACAAAATAAATTAAAATTTTAATATATAAATGAATAAAAATATATAAACTAAATAAATAAATTATTAAATTATAATTGATAATAAATAAATAAATAAATAAATAATTTATTATTGATTTTAATTTTTAATTTTAATTAAAATTTTAATTATTTATTTATTAAATAATGATTAAATGAATAATTTAAAAAATATTTTATCGTATTTATTTATTTATCTATTTATCTATCTATTTATTTATTTAATTTATATTGATACATTAAAATAAATTATTTATTTATTTATTTTAAAACCTTAATTATTTTTTTTTATAGATTTAGTAACAAAATAACTAGAGTTTCTTTGAAAAGACTTTTAAAAAGAATATTAAATAATAAAAAAAAAAGTATAAAAACAAGTAAAAAAGACTTATTTTTTAACTTTTTATTTTTATAATCAATTATTTTGTATTATATTGAAGAAATCATTAAATTATTAATAAAAATTTTTTATTTTGAAATTCACACAAAAAACAAAAAAAATAAAAAATTTTAAGAGTTAAATTTTTTATTTGAAACAAAACAATATAATAAACAAAGTAAAAAAAATTGTATTAAATAATAAAGCAAAGCAAAAACATATAAAACTTATAAATATTATTTATATATCACTTCTAATTAAGAAAAAAACAACTATTTTTATCACTTTTTTAAAAAAGAAACATTTTATTTTAAATTTATTTTTTTTTTTCTTAATTATAATTTTTTTTTATTATACTATTAATATCTTATAATTATTACTGTATTATTGTAAATATATATTTAAATATTTTTTGTTCCTAATCTCTAAAGAAAAGAAAAACAAAAAAAAAAGAAATCTTAGAAATAAAAAAAGATATCATATCAAATATTATTATCTCTTCTATAATAACTACTTTTTGATATTATAAAATATATAATATAGCCAAAAATGTATCTTACAAGTACGGAATATAACGAATTTACCAACATCTTCAATATTCCAGCAATACATTATCCATATTACTATAATACTCATAAAGACCAAGATTCAATAATATCAAATCCATATGCTCAAAGTAATATCTATGGTTCACCTTCTAACTTTTATAGCTCACCTTCAAATATACATTCTTATTCATTATTAAGTCATAACGAATATGAATCCATACCACGTTTAGGTCGTAGACGTTCTTCTGCTCTTGTAATACAATACCCATCAGTATTGGAAACAATAAAAGAAGTAGAAGAGAGTTAAACGAACAGATTTAAACAAATAAAGAAAAACTGAGCAAATCAAACTAGATTTAAAAAAAAAAAAAAAAAAAAAAAAAAAAGAAACTTTAAAAATATGTATATGTATATATGTATATATATTATCATCTGACACTATTCTATATAAAATAATCAATATCATATTGTAGAACAATTATTGTAAATATATTAAAGTTATATAATATATGCAATTAATTTTTTTTTAAAGTATCCATCATGATTTTTTTTTTTTTTTTTGACCTTTCTTAGAATATATGAAATATGGCATATCAATAATGTTTATAATAAACAAGAAAAAAAAAAAAAAGAAAACATACTTTAAAGAAATGTTCAAAAAGCAATATGTTTTTTTTTCTTATACCATTAAAAAATTTATATATAAATTTTTAATATATACCAAAAGTTTTTAGAAAAAACAAAAAAAAAAGTAATTATTCATATGATATAAACAATATCATATAAAATAATTTAAAACGACTTTTGACTTTTGGATAAACTAAAAAAAAAAAAAGAAGGAAAACTAAAAGTGAATAAGAATCGATTATGATTTTTAATAAATTTAGTTTTCATTCTTTTTTTTTCATTTTTTTTTTTTACATATATTTTTGATAGCTTATGATTTTTTTTGTAAATAGTTAAATAATAATAAAAAAATGTAATAATTATAAATAGGAAGTTAAAATTCTTTTTTTTTTTTTTTTTTTTTTTTTGTACAATTTTTATATTTTTAAATAATAGAAATATTTTTGTAAATAGTAATTTTTTTATTTTTATATTTTTATTATAAATATACCAAATTTTTTAAAAAATATAATAAAATCTTATTAATAAAAAAATTAAACCGTTTAAAAAGAAAAAAAAAAAACAATTAAATTGAAATTATGTTATGTTATATTATTATATTATATATAATACTATTAATAATAATATTATTCGAAATTTTTTTAATTATTATTGTAACTTTGGTGTTGTTTTTACTTTTTAAAGATAGATATATATTATTCTTTAAAAAAAATAAATATGTTATTGGAAATATTTTTAATTTATTTTTATTAAATTTATTTAATTTAATTTTGTTTTTTTTGTTTTTTTGTTTTTTTGTTTTTGTTTTTAGTTTTTCCTTTCAAAATTCAAATGTATTTTAATCTTGGAAGGTTAAATACTAGTGAGTAGAAATATTTATTTGAAACAAAAAATAAAATGTTAGGATTAATGGCAATAAAAAAAAATGAGATAAAAAATAAAGGAAAATAATAATAAATAATAATTAAATAATTTTGAAAAAGATAATTAAAGTGAAATTCTTTCGGTTTTAATTATTGACTTTTTTTTCTCTGTATATATATATATCATATGTCATATGAATATTACTTAATATATATATAAAATACTTTTTTAATTTATATGATAAAAGGAACAAAATTTGATATATAAATGACATTGTATTAATTGAGAATATGACAAGACTCTTTATTTTTATTTTTATTTTTTATTTTATTGATTTCAATTTTTTAACATCCATGAGGATAAGACTTTTTTTTTTTTTTTTTTTTTTTTGTTTAATGCTAATGTGGACAAGACTTTTTTTCTTTTTTTTTTTTTTTAAAGTTTTTTAATTTTAATATTAATTTCAATTTTATATTATTTTATTATATTTTTTTAAAAAATTAATTTTAAATTAATATATATATATTTAATTAAACGTGGTTTATTTTAATTTTTTTTTCTAATTTTTTTGTTTTTTCTTTCTTTTCAAAAATAAAATATATATAGTACTTTTTTTTTTTTTTTAAAAAAAAAAAAAAAAAAAAAAAAAAAAAAAAATTATAATAAAAAAAGAAGCCTTCTATAGTAAAAATTTTTTTATTAATTTTAACTTTATATTTATATATTTTTTTTAATATTTAATTTTAATTTCATTTTTTTCATTTTAATAATAAAAAATCATTTTTCATTTTTTCATTTTTTTCATTTTTTTTTTCATTTTAATTGTATAAAATTATTTTTCATTTTTTTCATTTTAATAATATAAAATTATTTTTCATTTTTTTCTTTTTTTTTTTTAATTTTATTTATTTATTTATTTTTAAATTTGTTATTGTTATTATTTTTTTTAACCTTTAAATATTTGTTATAAAAATACTTTTTCTATATATGTATATACAAGTTTCTCATAATATGAAATATTTTAAAAAAATTTTGTACATAACATTACAAGTAGTCTAATTATATATATATAAAATATATATATATATATTTATTTATTAGCCTTAATTAAACTTCTTTTTCTTTTTTATTATTATTTTTTCTTTGCTCTATGGTTAAAACATGTCATTAAAAAAAAAAAAAAAAAAAAGATTAATAATTAGTGTAATTAATAAAATATAATTATTAAAATAAAAAATAAAATAATAATAAATGAATAAATGAATATTAAATATTAAATATTAAATTTCGAATAAATTGAAAAATTATGATAATAATCATATAATACTCTATGATTATTATCATTATTAAGAGATAAAATTAAAAATATATCCAATTTTATGTAATTTATTTAAATAAAGATTTATATATATATATATAAATATATATAATTTTAATATTTATATTATATATTTTTTTATTTTATATTTTACATTTTACATTTCTTTATATTATATTTTAAATTTCTACATTCCTATAATTTATATTTTATATCTCTACGTTCCTATATTTTTTATTTTATATTTAAATATAATACAGTTAATCTCTATAAACATAGCACTATTACATATGAATGTTTGTACTATCTATATATACAAAACTCCAACTATATTATGAATATCTATATAATTATTTTTAACCTATTTATTATAAATATACATGACATGAAAAAACAAAACAAAACAAAAACAAAAACAAAAACAAAAACAAAAAAAAAAAAAAAAACTCTTAACTATCTTATACTTGATTTTTATTAATATCAAAATCTTTTAAAATTTTCTTTATATATATAAATATATTATTTTATTTTATTACTTAATTATTAAAAGTTAAGTTAAAATAAGTATATTACTATTTTAATAAATAAAAAAAAATATTATAAAATGAAATTATTTTCAAATTTTGTAAAAAATATTAATGTATGATAATTTATAAATAAAATGGTTTTGTGTTTTAATATATTATTTATTTATTATGTAGATATAATATAGAGAATATTTACGTGTTTTTTATTTGATAGTATTACTATCATTAATTAAATTTATTATATATATATAATACTAATATTTAATTAAAATAGTATTTAATTATTTAATTATTTATTTTATTTAATTAATTAATTAATTATTTATTTTATTTATTTAATTTAATTTTGATATTTAGTGATTTACTATATAATTGTTAAATGAATAAAAAATTATATTTAATGTAAACTATATTTAGTATATATAAGAATGTAATAATCATTAAATAAAAGTTATAGTAAAAAAAAGGAATGCTTAACAAATTTATGAAGCGATTAACTAATAATTTACTAACATCTTTTCATCTTTTTTTTTTTTTTTTTCAATTCTTCTTTTTAATATATATATATAATTTTTTTTAAAAAAAAAAAAAAATAAAAAAGAAAACATTAATAAAATATTAAAGTTTATTTAATTTTTAAAAAAAATAATAATAATAATTGAAAAACAATTATTATTATTAAATTTTTATTATCAATTATTATTTTTTTTTTCTTTTGTTGTTTTTAATTTTTATTAATTTGGATTATTATTTAATATATTTTTTTTTTTTTATAATTTATTAATTCAAAATTAAATATAAAATATATATAAATATATAAAATAATTACATATTTATATATTTATATTATCTTAAAAATAAATAAATAAAAAAAAAAAACGTTATGTATTGTATTGCAATGGTGGCTCTGTAATGAAGTAATTTAACATCATAAAAATTTTTTCATATAAACAGGAATAAGTAAATGAAAAATAAATAAATAAATAACAAATAAATAAATATGTAAAAATTATTTTATAATTCTATATTATTTGTTACTTAATACTTTCATTTATAAAGAATATTTTATCAATTGTTTCATTAATTTATTTATATAAAAAATAATACGACACATTACAAAAATAAAAAAAAATAGAGGACGCCACAATCATATAAAGCCTCATTGTGAAATGCAACACTCCAAAAAAAAAAAAAAAAAATCTTTATTTAATAAATTATCTTTGATCTTAATCTTTTTTTAACTCTTTTTTCTTTTTTTTCTTTTTTATGTAATAGAATAATTGAATGGAATAGTTTTATATCAATATTATATATTACATATATTATATATATTATCTATAAAAATTTATTATAAATTTATGTATAATGCATATTACAAATACAAATTAAAATTTTTAATTTTTTATTTTTTTTTTTATAAAAAGAAAATTTATATTAAATATTTTCTTTTTTCTTCTTTTTTTTTTTTTTTCTTACTTAACAAAATTACAAGTAAAATATTAAAAAAAAAATGTCTAAAATAATATCAGCTAGAGCTCAAAAAATTGTATCCAAACCAAATTTATTATTAAAGGGTATTTCTAAGGTTTTATTAAATCCTTACAGTGAAAAAAATGTTAATGGTATTATTAACTTAGGTACTGCTGAAAATAAATTAAATAATAATGAAATCTTAAAAAAGGTAAAAAAAAAAAAAAATAAAATAAATAAATAAATTTATATTCTGACTAAAATTAATTAAAAAATAAAAAAAAATAAAAAAAAAAAAAAAAAACAATTAATAAACCTAAAAAGAAAATATTAAAAAGAAAGTTCACTCTATATTGATAAATATATATATATGATATGTATATTTTAATATAATATTGGATAATAAAACTTTAAATATTAAATCTTTGATTATCTATTAATATATATTACTAAAAATGTTAAATAATTATAATTTTTCAATAGATTGATTATACATTAAATAATTATTATTACTATATCATTATTTTTTTTTTCAAACAATATTAAAATTATATATATATTAATATATAATTTTTTCTATAAAATTAATTTTTGATTCTCAAAGATTTAAAATTAAGATCAATTTCTTAACTTTTTTTTTTTTTTAATTAATAATAATTTAAAGAACCAATACATAGATAAAATATGTTAATATATTATTAATTTTTTTTTTTTTAATTATTATTTTTTTTTATTATTATTTTTTTTATTATTATTTTTTTTTATTATTATTTTTTTTTATTATCATTATTAATTATCTTCATTCTTAAATATATTTATATATAAGATTAATGAAGCTCACGGTAAATGTGCTCCAAAGGATTTATGTTATGGTAACTTTTCTGGTTCCGAAAAAACCAGAGCAAATATTGCTAGAGTACTTACCAGATATTTAAAACCAAAAGAAGAAATTAAGGCCTCTCAAATTTTTGTTGGTAATGGATGTGGTCCAATGGTAGATATGATTGCTACCGTTCTTTGCAACGAAGGAGATGCTTTAATAGTTCCAGAACCATACTATGGTGGTTTTAATGCAGATCTTTCAACTAGAGCCGGTGTTAATGTAGTTCCTATTGGTCATACTGAAGATGATGTTTTAGGCGTCACTGAAGAAATGTTAGAAGAAGTTTATGCTAAAAATAAAGATAAAATTAAGGGTGTTCTCATTGCTAATC
>JACVTC010000026.1:220000-252500 GCA_016946835.1 Neocallimastix lanati (nom. inval.)
TCTGTACTTCATATTTATATTTCTACTATTTATTTTATTTTATTTTATTTTATTTCTATTAATACTAATATTACTTCACTATTTATTTTATTAAGTGAAATTTGGTAACAGTAAATGTGCCAGTTTAGTAATACGAGGGGATGTTTCAAGATTTCTTAATGATAGTAACCCTACCCTTTATCTCTCAAGTCATGAGTTACCTAAAACAAATTGTTGTACCTACTTAGGTGTACCTTTTTCATATGATTTAGAATTGAAACTGATTATACAGAGAATGAATAATAAAGTTAGAAAAGCACTTTATTTTATAAAAGGATTTCTTAATAATCCTCAAAATTCCTATCCCTGAAAAACGAATGTTATTTTCTACTATATATATATATAGTAATTGAGCATGTTTCGTATTACGCACCTCTATTTAGATTGAATAAAGAAAGAACGAGAAGTATACACAGACACTAGTTAATTCAGGATAATATTGGATTGAAGGATTTTCTAAATGGGAATAGCTTTTCTTCCCTTTATTGTGTTTCTAAAGAACTTAACATTCCTCCTCTTTTCCGAAAAAATCTGCAAATACTCAGGTAAGGTGTTTTTAAAAAAATGAAAAAACAAAAAAAAAAAAAAACTCGAATTGTATTATCTCTGATTTACTTTGAGATATATCACGTTGTAGACGTCCTACATGGGATAAAGAAAGTAAAAAAAATTTTGGCAGACAAATTAGATAAATTTTAAAAAAAAAAAAAAAAAAAAAAAAAAAAAAAAAAAAAAAAAAAAAAGCAATTGTAAACTTTTACTGGGATAGAGATAAGGCAGGAAAATCAATCAAGGCTAAGGCTTATAAAAAAAAAAAAAAAAAAAAAAAAAAAAAAAAAAAACTAGAGACTATCTAAAGCTCAACTTCAAATCTCTAGAATTTAGCATTGGCTTCTGATGAGTAATTCGTACCAGATATGGATATAAATTCAATGCTAATCGTGTTGCCAAAAGCTGCCAAAATGATTGAAGACAACTATTCAGAAAGGTATCCTTATTATTACAGAAAATATGATAATCTATCTTTTCCTTTGAATTTCGAATAAAACATTTTAAAGGATATTGAAGTTCTTTATGAAAAAAAATTTTTTTATCATTTCTAAATATTGACCAATATTAAATAGTAATGTAAACACTGTTATCATAGATATGAATAATAGAGAATCAAGTAAAGATTCTGATAGTAGTAACGAAGTATATAATATGAATAATAATAACCATAGGAATAATATTGTTAATAACAGTAGAATTAGTGATAGTGAAAATAGGAATATTAATAATAATGATAGTGAAAATAATAGTATTGCTACTAATAACGTAGTGAATAGTTCAAAAGGTGAAAATTGTGTTAACTTAAGTAATTTTCTGAATAATGAGTGTGTAAATATATATGTGACATGGTAACGATTATATAATCGGGAATAAATTTTTGTTTTAATGAAATAAATATATGTGTCTAACGATTAATATTACTCCTAAAATAATTTAATGTACAAAATTATCATTATCAATCTATGGATTAAATTAGTACTCAAGAAAAACAATTTCATATATATAAATATATATTTATATATTTATTTCAATTATTGTTATTAATAATAAAATAAATAAATATATATATATAATATTATAATATATTCAATAAAGTTTTATTGAATTTAAAAGGAATTAGCAAGTCATTAAGGATAATAAATAAAAGATTAATGATGAGAATGGAATTGGATTTATCTATATTTCTCTTACACCATCATTTTCATAAACTATTATTATTTCTATACATATATATAATATATGATATAATATTATTTTTTTTTTTTTAAAAAAATGAAAACTCTAATTTTAAACAGTTTATTCATATGACCATTAATAAAGACTTTCCCTTTTTTTTTTTTTTTTTTTTTTTTTTTTTTTTCTCTCCTTCTCCTTAAATCATTAAACAAAGATACTTAACTCTATGTTTATAGAAAGATAAGTTACCCCACAACTAATGATATTAAAATTTCTATCTTTTGAGCTAATTATCAATAAGGTTTCTTTCAACAAATTTTGAAATATGTATTAATGTACTATTCATATCAATAAACATAATGAAAATATTATTTCAATATATATATATATATATTTAATCTAGGTCCTTTTACTCATATACTTATTAAGAATTAAATATAAAAGAAAGTATGCTTTAACCCAGTCAATTAACAATAATAATTATAAACCAATTAAAATATTAAATTTAAACATTAACTTTGAAATTAACAATAATAATTAAAATAGTCAATTAAAATGTTACGTTTTTCTTTCATTTTTTTTATTTTTTATGAATATAAAATACATATAAATCTAATCTTGTTCGTTTTTTTTTTTTTTTTTTTTATTCATTATATATATTAAATAAGATGCTTAATATACATTTATATGTATTTTATATTCATAAAATAAAATAAAATATTTAAATAATATTATTATTAATTTATTTATTAAATAAGTTTAATAATGATATATAGACAAATAAAAAAAAAAAATAGCTCTCTATTTTATAACTTATTTTAATGAATAATTTAAAATAAAAATTAAATAAAAATGATACATAAAATATCAAAAAAAAAAAAATTATATTTTTTCTTAATATTAAATTTAATAATGTTATAATTAATAATTTGATTAATAATCATACAAATTATACAAATAATATTATTAATTATATTAGTAATGACAAACAATAATAATTATTAATTTTAAAATCATATATTATATTTTAATTTATTTTGTTGACTAATACATTAAGAGCACTCCTATTTTAATTATATTTTATTTTTATCCAAATGAATATTATTAATTTGTATCATTCATTTAATTATATATTTATATTTACTTATTTATTAATTATTCATTCATTGTATTATTACCATTAATAAAATTTATTTAATCATTCATTTACTTTTAATTTAATGATAAAATTTATCCTTATGATAATTATTTTAATAAAAAAAATTATTAAAAAAATTAAAATTTAACAAATTAACGAATTTTATTATTATTTAATATTATTTATTTTTACTTATTATTATTTATTATTATTTATTATTATTACTTTTTTACTTATTTATTATTAATTATTTATTATTATTACTTTTTTACTTATTTATTATTAATTATTTATTATTAATTATTTATTATTATTTATTATTAATTATTATTATTTATTATTAATTATTCATTATGATTATTATTCATTATTTATTATTAATTTAATTGAATTAACCGTTTCATTTTATTGGATTAAACTCCCATGTTTTTTTTTTGTTTTTGTTTTTGTTTTCATTAAAAATATAACTAACATTAAATTACTCAAATTTTAATTGGGATGCATTTAGAATATTAATAAAATAAAATAAATATTATATAATAGAATAAAATAAATATTATATAATAGAATAAAAAATAAATATTATCTAATAAAATAAATATTATATAATAGGATAAAATAAATAGTATATATATATTTAAAAATAATAAAAAGACTTTTAATAAATAAAATAGATAGTTGAAATATAAATAATAGAATGAATCAAACAAAATATAATAAAATATAATATAAAAAGTAAAAAGAATATTCTTAAATATATTACATTAGATTGAAATATATATTTTTTAATTTTATTATTTTATTTGTTTTTATCGATAATATTATATTAAAAAATAATATTTTCATTATTAATTATTAATTATTTTTATTATTTTGTTTTATTAATTAGTAATTTTAATATTATTAATTACTTTATTATCATTAATGATAAACTTATTATTAATGATTTAATAATTAATGATGAATGATTTATTAATTCTTAATATTGATTTATGAGTTTTTTTTAAAATAAAAACAAAAAAAAAAAAAAACAATTAGAGCATTTTCAATAGTTTACAATATTAAAAGAGATATTGAGATATTAATATTGATACTTATTTATTTAGATATTAATAAAATATTAAATATACAAATTATAAATAAAAATATTAGTTATAAATCTTCTAAATGTTATATAAAAAATATCAATTATATATTATTTAAATTATATTAATTATTTATAAAAAATATTTAATATTATATTATAATAATATATATAGTTTATAAATATTTTATAAACTATATATATGATTTAATAATATGAATATAAATTAATATTAAATTTATTAAAAAGGGAAAAATAGAAGAAAATAAAAAAAAAAAAATAAGAAAAGTGATACCTAAAAAATCTCCTGAAAAGTTTAAATAGTCATTATGAAGGTACACTTTGTCATTTTTATAATTAATTTTAAATAATATTAAATAATTCTAAATAATATTAATTATTAGTATAAAATTTATGTTTAATAACAATAATAACAATAATAATATATAAATAAATTAATCAATATTGATTATTTATTCATTAAATAAATAGAAAAAGTTAATATTGAATAAATATTCAATTCATCATCAAGATTGGGTAACTTTTTTTTTTATTTTTTATTTTTTATTCTATTATTTTATATTACATATATCTATATAATATTTTAAAAAATAATTAATATTTAATAATTGTTAATTAATTATAATATCATTATTATTTGGTAAAAATTGTTTAATAGTCTTTTTTTAATGGTTTATTTTTTTTCTCCCTTTTTAATAAAGCCAATTAATAATAAATGAAATAATAAAATATTTGATTCTAATCCTTTTAACTATCATTTTAAGATTTATTATGTTTTTTCCGCATATATATTAAATAAGCTATAATCCACATTTCCGCAGTAATACCAATTTTTTTATTTTATTTTATTTTATTTTATTTTATTTTATTTTATTTTATTTTATTTTATTTTATTTTATTTTATTTTATTTTATTTTATTTTATTTTATTTTATTTTATTTTATTTTATTTTATTTTATTTTATTTTATTCAATCTGTACTTCATATTTATATTTCTACTATTTATTTTATTTTATTTTATTCAATCTGTACTTCATATTTATATTTCTACTATTTATTTTATTTTATTTTATTTTATTCAATCTGTACTTTATATTCATATTTCAACTATTTATTTTATTTTATTTTATTTTATTTTATTTTATTTTATTTTATTTTATTTTATTTTATTTTATTTTATTTTATTTTATTTTATTTTATATATTATTTTTTTTATTAGCATAATTAATAATAACTATTGTACATAATTAAACTTAATTATTGAGAAAAACAATAATAGTAATTATAAGCTCTATAATAATATTCACATAATATATTATTATTATGAATTTAACTTTATTCTATAATTTACCTTTATATATATAATTTTATATTTATATTCACATATTGTTACGTATTAAGATATAAAAATAGATATAATCAATAGACATTAATCTCTACTTGTAACGACATGTTTGTTTAATATTTAATTAATAGGAAATAAATACTTAAAAACATAATAATATTATTAATAACATTAATATTATTAATAGTATTATTAAATGTTGAAAATATTAATAAAATCAATAAACATTAATATTATTAAAAATTTTATTAAAAAAATTTTTTTTTTGTTTATACTTTTTATTTTTCATTTACTATTTATAAAAATAAATGAATAATTTAAATAAATTATAATATATATTTTTTATTTATTTGAAATACTACTGGTAATTTATTATATATATATATAGATGAGAAATAAAATTAAATGTTCTTATTTATATGAATATATACTTTTAATATATTATACTATTTATTTATATTATTATATATTTATTCCATGATTTATTTATTTATTTATTTATTTATTTATTTATTTATTCATTCATTCATTCATTTATTTATTTATTTATTTATTTATTTATTTATTTATTTATTTATTTATTTATTTATTTATTTATTTATTTATTTATTTATAATAAAAACAAAACAATTACTATGTTAAAGTAAATTATAAAAAATATTTAAAAAATTAAAATCTTATAATAAATATAAATCAATAAAATAAAAAATTTTCTTTTTAATATAATTTAGGTACAATTTAATTAAAATATTAAAATCTTTTAAAATAATAAATAGTAAGAAAAGTATAAATGAATAAAAAAATAACCTTTTTTTTTTTTTTTTTTTTTAAAAAAAAGTAAAATAAAAATTTGTTTGGTTATTGATAAATTCAAAGAACTAAATAAAAAAAATATATAATAAAATAATATATAAAATTATTATATATATATTTATTTTTTTATTTTGTTAAAAATCTTCTCAAAATAAATATATTTATTAATTATAATATATTATTAAAAAAAAAGAATATATAAAGTATTAATAATATCAAAAATTATTAAAAAAAAATAATAATAATAAAAAATTAAAAGCCAGCGAATAAATCATTATTATTTAATAAAAGTATAAAAAAAAAATAAATATAAAAGGTATAAAATATTATTTTGTATTAATTTAAAATTCAATAATTATTTATAATAATATTTTCTACAATCAAAAGAATAAAAAGAAAAGAATGTAATTTATATAGTCAATGTACAATTAAAGATTCATTTAAAATGAAATATTGAAATGGGGATAATAAAATTTTTTATCTTTACTCTTGAATTTTGTTCTTGATAATACAAATTATATTAAAAATATAAGCTTTAACTCCAAACTCCAAACTATAAATAAGAAATATATATATATGTTCTTATTTATATATAAGCATATAATAATATGACACAAAAAAATTTAAAATGAAAAAAAAAAATGTTTAAAATATATATATATATAATATTATATTTCACTATAAACTTAAAAAATATAATATTTATATAATTTATTATATGTCTCTATATTCTTAAAAAATATAATATTTAAACAAAATATTAAATATATATATAATTTATTATCTATTATTAGGTTAAATATTAGAAATATATAAAAAATGGCTGAAGATAATGGAAGTTCCTATGAACATGCTTTATTATTAGCTGCTATTGCAGGTTTCTCCACATTTATTGGCGCTGCTTTACCTGCCTTGTAAATATAGAAAAAAAATTTTTTTTATTCTATTTAATTTCAATATTTTAATAAATATATAAAATTTTAAACTTTCAAATTATTCAGATAAAATAATCATAATAGAAAAAAAAAAAAATAATAAATATTTACTTATAATAATTTATTTTATTTTATCTTATTTTTATTTTATTATTATATTGATTTTTTTTTTTTTTTTTTAGTGAAATAAAGTCTTCAAAGCATGTTAATAAAATCAAATATTTGGTAGTTGCTTTAACTATTGCTGCTGGTGTCATGGCTTATATTTCATTAGTAGAAATGATGCCACAGTCGGTTCAAAAATTTAGAGAAAGTAGTTCATTGTTAAATCCTGTTTTAGCACAATCTTTATTCTTTTTTATTGGAATTTTCATTTGTATTGCTATTGATATTCTCATTGAACATGTGAGTGGTGATGAAAATCATTTTGATATGGCGGATGGTTTAGAAAATATTAAAAATGAAATCGAGTTAAGTGCTGAACAAGCTAAAAAGATTGAAGAAGGTTTAACTCAATCTAGTCCTGATACAGATGTTACCATTAGTGAAGATGATAGCTTAAGGAGAAATGATAGAAAGAATTTAAAAAATCTTGGTATATTAACTGCTTTCGCTATCACTTTCCATAATATTCCTGAAGGTGTAGCCACTTTTTCATCTGCTGTTTCCGATGCTGAAACCGGTATTATGTTAACAGTAGCTATTGCTATTCACAATATTCCTGAAGGTTTAAGTGTTGCTTTTCCTATCTATTTTGCTACCGGTAATAAATTAAAAGCATTTTGTTGGGGTGCTTTCTCTGGTCTTGCTGAACCATTAGCTGCCTTGGTTGAATATATTATTCTTAAAATATTTAGTATTCGAAATGGTGACTTTACACCATTTACTTATGGTAGTATTTTTGCTATGGTTGCCGGTATTATGACATACATTAGTCTCTGTGAATTATTACCAACAGCAAGAAAATTTGATCTTAAAGGTAATCTCACAATGTTTGGTTTTATAACAGGTATGGCAATTATGGCTATATCATTAGTACTACTGGATGTCTTTTAAGTTATAAAAATAATAATAATAATAATAATAATAATAATATTAAGAATCCATTAAAAATTTAATTTTTATTGTTCAAAAATTTTTAATAGAAAAAAAAAAAAAGGAGACAGTAACAAGAAAAAAAAAATATTATAATACATTATACTATCATATATACCAAAAAAATATATATATTATATATATATATATAATAAAATCGAATATTTAAATAATTAAAAAGTATAGAATAACAATAGTAAAGAAATTAATATACCAGCAACACTTCATAGTCAGTTTTAAAAAATAAACCCTTTTTCTCAAAATCATATTAATGAAATTCAAAGAATAAAAAATAGAGGCAGAAGAATAAGTAATAGAAGAAGACAAAAAAAATATTATTTTTTTTTTTTGTGATTTTATATAGGAAATTTTAAGGGAAAAAATTATTTCTTTTCTTTTTTTGAAAAAAAAAATTTTTTTTCTATTGTTTTAATAGATCAATTGCACAATAAAAAAAATTAAATGGTAACAAAGATACCAAGGTATTAAGGACAAAGAAGAAAGTGCTTTTTTTTTTTTGAAAAGAAAAGCACAGAAGTTAAAATGGAAGGACATAAAATAAATTAATATACTATTTTTGATTTCAGAGTTCAATAATATATTTCAAATTTTTAAAGTAGCTGTGAATAGTATTAATAAAATCCTTTTTTTTTTTTAACTGGTAAAGCCTAACAAGCGAACAACAAAACAAAATAAAATAGAAAAAAAATTATTATAAATAGAGCGTTATTATTAAAATTATAACACATAAAACGTTATAATTTTTTTAAAACTACATTAATAAATTAATTTAATTATACATAATAATTTTTTTATATTTAAATTATATTATAATTTAATCATATTTATTAATTTTAATTCAATAATAGAGTAAATAAAAGTAATATATTAAACATATTTTATTTTAATCTTTAAAAATTTTGTTTTTATTTTTTCAATATTATTTATAATGATAATTTTAAAATAATATTCATTAACTCTTAGTGATATTTAAAATTTTAAATAATATTTATAATTTTAAATAATATTTAAAAATTTTAGTAATAAAAAAAAATAAAATAAAAAATAAAAATAGTATTACAAATAACATTATTGTTTAAATGCAATAAAATATAAAAAAAAAATTTATAACAAATAAATGTGTATTTTATTTATTTATTCATCGTTTAAATAAATTGTATTAATAAATGAAAATTTATGGTTATCTTTATATAACAAATAAAATATAAAAATAACTTCAATAATATGAAAAAATATTTAAAAAAAAAAAATAAAAATTAAAAAATAAGAATATAAATAATAATAATTATAGAAAAAAAAAATGAATGGACTGAAATCAAAGAATATTATATTTTATTTTATTTAATTTTTAATTTTATTTTCATTTTATTTTTTTTTTTTTAAGGATAATAAATAAATTACTGATAATTATAAAATTTTTTATAAAATATAATTATTAAATTCCTTTTATATTTATTTAAATAAAATTTATAAGCAATATATAATAAAAGTTTATTAAACATATTAATAAAATATATAATATATATCTAATGTCTTTTTTTAAATTTTAATTTCATCAATATTACCATTTAAAGATTTAAATAAATTTTTTTAAAAAAAAAAATTGAGTTTAATGGTATTGAATATAACTGAAAAATTTTTAAAAACTATAATAAATTAAGAATTTGATCTTAAGAATAACAATAAAAATAATAAAAAAAAAACTATATAAAAAAATTAAAATTAATCTTAACTTTGAATTATTATTTATTATAAATTTAAACTTCATTGGTTCTCATAAATTTTTCATGATTTTTTTATTTGTATCTGGTATAAGAAATAAAAGATTGTAAATTTTAAAAATTTAGAGCAATATATAATCTATTATAGTTTTTTTTTAAATAATAAAAAAAATAATAATAATTTCACTCAAAATAAATATTAATTATTGTTAATTATATTTAAATACATTACTATAATTAAACTAATTTTGCGAATTTACACACTTAATTAAATAATATATAAATATATATATTTATATATTTATATAAAAGAAAAAAAAAAAAATATATATAAATATATATATATATATATATATATTTAATTTTTTCATTCACCGTATAAAATGAATTCTTTTAAATATTATATAAATAAATTCGGGGAAACAATAATATTTTTATTATTTTAATTATCCTTTATTATTTTTATAAAAAAAAATTTATTTTATTTTATTTTTTTTTAAATATTGAATTATAAAATATAATATATAAATTTAAATTTTTGATTGATAATTAAGGGGAAACAATAATATTCTTGTTGTCTTTTAATAATAATAATAATAATAATAATAATAAAATAATAATAATAATAATAGTTTATTCATAAATAGATATAAAAAGTATTAATAAATTTTTTTTCTAAACCTTTATATAGATAAAAATTATTAATATATACTCTAATTCAATATATTCTTAAATCTCAATATTTTTTTTCTGTGTACTTTCAGGAAATCTCAAATTCTAATAAATTCCATGAAAATCTCAAATCCTATTCAATTTAAATTTATATATATATATATATTACCTATTTTATTTTTACTTTTATTTTTATTTCTATTTTATTCTTTTTTTTTTTTTTTTTTTTTTTTTTTTTTTTTTTTTTTTTGATCAACTTAATAATATTCAATTACTTTTTAAATAAAACTTTTCGCCATTTCAAGTCTTCAAAATTCTTATTTTAAATATTATTACTACCACCCAAATCCCTTCCTTAAAAGTCATTTATTATAACAAATTTTAAAAAATAAAAAAATAAAAAAAAAAAAATATATATATATATAAATATATATATATATATATATATATAATTGATATAATTAAATATTAACCACAGAAAAAAGAAAAGAAAATTTGGTTTTATTATTTATTTTTTTATTTATTATTTATTTATTTATTATTTATTTATTATTTATTTATTATTTATTACATTTATTTATTTTATATACATATATTAATAATTATAAATAGTAACCAATATAAAATTTTTGAATATTAAGAATTTTAAATAATTAATTATATAAATATTTAAATTTAATTTTTGATGATAAAATTAAAATTTTTATCTTTCAATATTTTATTTTCCATTTTTCATATCTTAACTTTCCATCTTAAAAATTTAATATATATATTTATGTATATATATATGAAATTATAAAATCTCATTAATATTCACGGAAGATATCTTTAAAATATCTTTATTTATTATTATTAACCTTTTTATAATGTTTTACAAGACAGTTTTTGTAAAACTTTATAAAAAGATTAAAATATATATATATATATTTTTTTGATATAGTCATATGACTCAAATATATTTTACTTTTTCATAAAAACGATTATTATTATTATACTAAATTAACTATATAAATATTAATAATATAATCTTAAACCTTATTTCTGTCACGAAACGATAAGGAACACAAAAGATATTAAAAGTTATTATACTAATAAAAAGGAATTAAATTTTTGTTTATATAGTTTTCTATTTATTTACTATTTACTTATTTTTATATTATTTTATTTAATAAAAATGCAAAGTTACAAAGTTAAAAAAAAAAAAAATTCATTGTGATTTCAAAAAAAATACATATTTAATAGAGAAAAAAAAAAAAAAATATATATATATATATATATTTCCTAATACAAATATTAAATACTATATTTGGTATTAATAGAGCATTAGAGTTCAAAATAAAAATTACGTTATAATGAAGTAAAATATAGTAATATATATATATATTATAAAGTGATTTCGAGCTAACCTTTTGTAAATATTAAATATATAATTGAATAATTTTTTGAAATCTTTAAAATATATTAATAAAAATATTATTTAGATATTATTTGAAGAATTTAAATTAATTGATAATGGAAAGACCTTGAAATGATAGTGTTGAATTATTATTTAAATATTTATTTAATAAATCTAAATAATATAAAAATTGATATGTAATAAATGACAGAGTAATGATCAAAAAAAATTTTTTTAAAAAATGATAAAAATTTTAATAATAAATTTTTTTTTATCAAACAATGATGACAATAAACGATTCAAATTTTAAAAATTCTAACGCATCTTCAAATAAAATTATCAATAATTCACTTGATTCATCTAATACTCAAAATAATAATACTTTTAATAATTTTACTTCAATTGAGGTTTCAGATACAACTATAATTTCCCATGACTCTTGTAACATTTCTTCAAATGAAGATCATAATTCTAATACACAAAATCCATCTCAAACTGATAATAATTTTTTACGAAAATTACAATTTTTACTAATAATCCTCAAAATCCCGATAATTTTTACCAAGATGACCAATCTCTTACTACTGTAGCTCAATATATATATATTGTTAAATCTAATGAAAATGTAACCAATCTCTTACTGCTGTAGCTCAAAATATATATTATTAAATCTAATAAAAATGAAATTATAGAAAATATAACTATTAATAATGCTAAAATTAATTATCCCCATTCTTCCAGAAAACGACCATTACTTCCAAATTCCTCAAAATTCCAAAACAAAAATTCCTTCTATTCTTAGTAATGTAAGAAGAAAGTTAGATCCCAATGATACCTATATGATCTCATCTACTTATTCTGACTCTCCAAATAGTTATGATAAAGTAATTAACTGCCACAATAAAAATTACTGGATAAATGCTATTAAAGATAAATTAAATAATTTATATATTCAAAATAACATTTATGACTTTTGTTTCAAAAAAAATTCCTCTAGGGTAAAAAAAAAAAAAATTATTTCTACTGAATGGGTTCTCGCTACTAAAAGAGATAGTAATAATTCTATTTATAAATATAAAGCTCGTTTTGTTGCCAAAAAAAAAAAGGGGATATTGATTATGATCTTACTTATTCCTTTACTTTAAATATTGAGAGTTTTAAACTCTTTTTTTTTTTTTTTGTATTATCCACCGCTTTTCACTTGAACATCTTCCCATTAAATATTAAGGATGCTTATCAAAATGATCCTCTCAATAAGGATGTTTACACTCTAATTCCTAAAAAGAGATATAAACTTTAGGAGAAGATACTGGAAACTTAACAAAGCCTTATATGGACTTAAGCAATCAGGTATAAAACAATAAGAAAATTTTTTTAATTAATAATAATTTTAAACAAATAAAAAGCTGAACAATGCATATTCAAACGTACAGTACACACATAATAATACTAAATGTATAATTGAACTCTACGTTCATGATATGGTTATTTCAGGAGAAAATAAAAATACATCAATGATATAATATCAAAAATTTTAAAATAAAAAATTCAAGATATCAGATTTGCTGATCAATCAAATATATTCATGGAATTAAAGTAGAAAAGCAAAATAATAGTTATATAGAGAAGTTTCATTTGAAAATATTCTAGATAAATTCAACATAAGAAATACAAAAATTAAAAGAAAAAGAAAAAATACCTTGTACATGATATAACGACATATCTGAAAATAAAAAAAAAAAAAAAAAAAAAAAAAAAAAAAAAAAAAAAAAAAACTTTTGACGAAACATTATACAAAAGAGCAAGTGGATCTCTAATTTATTTATCAAAATGTACAAGATCAGAAGTTACCTTCGTTGTAATAAAAAAAAAAAAAAAAAAAGGTTCAAGGAAAAATAAGCAACCTCTAGACTAGATATCGAAAAAGCAATCATGTGTTGTTACTTCTAACTGCCTGCAGATGCTGAATAGGTAAGTACTTCAGAAAGTATAAATAAAATACTATGGTTTAAGAAATATTATTAAAGAAATATTGAATTAGAAATTAAATATAATGATCTATATCAAACAAGTAAATATATAATAAAAAATAGTGAACTTAATACTAAAATAAAAACACATAAATGTCTGATATTATTTCAATAGAAATGACATAAAGAATAAATTTAAAATTTGTAGACACGTAAAACATGCTATCAGACACATTAACAAAAGATAAATAGTATAAAAACACTAAAACTTATAAATAATATTTTTATATAAAAAATCACATTTGAGAGGGGTGATACTATATAATTATACTATATATTTATTCATATTATTTTATATATGTATGTAAATTAGTTAAATAGTTAAATACGTTTATTTTATGATGTATAAATTTATGTTTATAATCCTTTTAAATATTTTGTGTAACTTGTATAAATGTAACAAATGATTCACGTGATATACATTCTAAAATAATATGAATGTACTATCCAAATCTTTAACCATAAAACTTTATTGTATTATTATATTAAATAAATCAACAATATATATCAGATACTATTAATAATATTTTTTTTCCATTTACAATGGTATATTTTATTATTACTTTCTATTATATATTATATCAACCATCATCATTATCTTTATTGTTACTACTACTGCTAATACTATTATTATTATTAATAGTAGTAGTAATAATAGTAGTAGTAATAGTAGTATTTTTCCATAATATATATATATATATTTATCATTATATTTTATTCATTTTATAATAAATATTAATTTAATTATAAAATTGATGAATTTATCATATCTGAAAAGTTTTTTGTATATTGCGTGGTGTGTTTTAATTTTATTATAATAAATTTAAATTAATATAAAATAACTTTTAATAAATATAATAATATTTATTGATATATATTAGAGTACAATGTAATATATGAACATATTTTATAAAACCATTTTTAATTATTATTTTAATTATTATAGTATATAATTTCATTTTAATAATTATAATTTAATGTTAATATTTCAAAAAAAAAATTAAATGATTAAGAAAAAAATATAATTTTTCTTTTCATAATTTAGATACTTTAATATTTTTCTTTTTTTTTTTTATTTTTTATTTATAAATATACTTTTTTTTTGATAAATGTATGATTAACTTTGTTAATTAAATTATAAAATAAATAAATTTTACAAAATAATTTAGTATTATATTCTCAAAAATATATAAAAAAACTTTTGTTTTTCAATGAAAAAGTATTAATATATATATTAATGAAGAAAAATAATAATAATAATAATAATAATAATAATAATAATAATAATAATAATAATAATAAACAATAAAGAAATTTATCATATATATATTTTCTTTACTTTTTTCTTTTTTTTAATAAGAAATAATATGAATCTGTCATCAATTACAATAAATTAATTTTATATTAAAATATAATATAATAAAAAAAAAATATTTATTCATATTATATATATTTTATTAATATTTTTTATTTAAATACTTTTTTTATTTTTTTATTTTTTTCAATCTATAGTTTAAATAGTATCGTATTATTCATATTATTAAATATTTGTATTAATTTTTAAGTATATAAATATCCTTTAAAAAAAATATTATATTCATAATGTCTTCACCTGAAAAGAAAATACAAAAAACAACTGAAGATGTTAACCATATTATTACTAAGGAAAATACAAATAATACTAATGTAGTAACAGATAAAAAACCTTTAAATCCAGATAAAACTAATAAACCAACAACTAATAAAACGACAGCTCCAACGATACCTAATTCCACTACAAACACTATAAACATTAATAATACAAAACCAATAGTCACTGATAATAATAATAAAAATGAAGGTAAATAATTTTTATTTATTAATAATATAATATTTTTTTTTATAAATAAAATAAAATAAAAAAAAAAAAAAAAAAAAAAAAAAAAGGATATTAATAAAAATAATAATATTAGTCATAATAAATAATTGTAATAGTAATAGTAATAGTAATAATACTAATAGTAAATTAGATAATAAAAAATAGTAATAGTAATAATATATATAATGGCAAAATAAATTTACACATAAAAATTAATTATCTCGCTATTTTCTTAAATATAATATATATATAAAAGAAATACTAAAAAAATCTTCAACACAAGAAATACAAAAAAATGACAATAAAGATATAAAAGTAACAAATATTCCAGAAAATAAATCAAATAGTGATAAACCAGATAACAAAACAGAAATAAAGAAAATATCAGAAACTTCTAGTAGTATTAAAAATTCTTCTTCCGATACTACTACAAAAACTGATATACTACCAATTTCTTCAAAAATATCAACCTCCAATAATTCTTCAGAACCAACTAAAAAAGAAACAATAGCTACAGATTCGAAATCTTTAACGGTTAATAATATACTAAATAATATAGAAAATGGTCAAAATAAAGAGACCAATAATAAAATAAATTCTAATAATAGTCAAAATTCAAAAGACCCTATAACATCAAACAAAACCAATACCCCAATAGTGTCTAATAATACTATTAATACAAATTCAACTGTTAAATCAGTACCACTACCTACGAACTCATCGGTTACTCCTTCAACAGACGCTACCACGAAATCAAACTTTAATAAAAATGATTCTCTTCCCCCAGATCAGAGAAATATTTCAACCATTTCAAAAAATATGACAACAACAAGTAATAAAGTTAATGAAGGAAAAGAAGATTCAAAAAATAAAATAAATGAACCCAAAAAAGATATTGATAAGACTGTTGAAATAAAAAATACTGATGTAAAAAAGGAAGAATTGAATAAAAAAGTAATTTAAAAAAAAAATAATAATAAAAATAATAATAATAATAATAATAATAATAATAATAATATAAATAAATTAAAATAAATTAAAATAAATTAAAAATAATAAAAAAATAAAAAATAAATAAAATTTATACGATATGATATGAAAAAATACATAATAGATTTCTTGCTATTAATTAATATTAATAATATATTACACTATATTCCTTATTTATAATTAAAAACTAATAATCTCTAATAATCTTATTAATATTATTATTTATAATTATTTTCATTATATATATTTATATTTATAAATATAAATATAAACTTTAAAATATTTTATTTATCATTATATATTATACATAATAAATACTTATATATTTGTATATATTTTATTTTTAAAATATTAATATCATATATCTATTATACATTTAATAATGAATCAAAATAATAATAACAAAAATAATAATAATAATAATAATAATAATTACATTAAGGAGAATAAAATGGATATTGATAAAGAAGAGCCTAAAATGAAATCAGAATTTGAAAATAATTCAGTTACACCAATGGATATTGATACCAAAGAAGATAAATCAAAAGAAAAAAAAGAAAAGGATGATAATGGAGTTAAACCAATGGATATTGAAAAATCAATACAGAAAAATGATGATCAAAAAGTTAGTAGTATAAATAATGTTAATAGTAAAGATATAACAAAAGAGGAAAAAGTAGATAATAAGTCGACTTCCAATGAAGAAAAAAAGGATACAACAGGAATAAAGGATCAAGAAAGTAAAAAGGAAGGTACTGAAAAAGATAATAATATAACTAAAAATGATAAAAAAAATGATAAAAAAAATGATATAGAATGTGAACAAAAGGATATAAAGGAAAATACTACTAATCCCAAGCCAAATATATCATCATTGATACCAACTTCTACTTCAGCTACCAATACTTCATTAAGTATAGCAAATACCACAACAACAGCACCTAAATTAAATACTACTACAGCTGCAACTACAATCACCACTACGACCATAAACACAACAACTGAAACAAAGAAGATAATATCATCATCATCATCATCAATACCCGAAAATAAAATAGTTGAAAAGGAAATTGTTAAAGATAATGAAAAAATAAAAGATACAAATAATAAAGAAACAAAAATGGATGAAGTTAAATCAAAAAATATAATTACGGAATTAGTATCTGTAAGTAATACCAATGAAACAAATAATGAAAAAATAATAAATGAAGTTGAAAAGGAAAAATCAATTAAAGAAACTAAAGTTCTTGAATCACCAGCTAAATCAAAAGAAATACTAAATAATAATTTATATCATACACCCGAAAAAAATATTATTAACCTCAAATCATCTGAAGAAAAAGAAAATAATAAAGATAATGTTAATGCTAAAACAGAGGAAAAGAAATCACCAGAGAAAAAAAACATAAAACTTGTATCGAAAAATAATCACAGTAGTACTAGTACAAATGATAATATAAGTATGCAAGTAGATACAGAAGATAGTAATTCATTTTCATCTAGTATAATGCCATTATCAGCAGAACCAGAATCCCTGGATGAAGATAAAAATGATTCAGGTAATTCATTCATTAAAATGACTTAGAACATAAGCATAATTATGTATACATGCACATACATAAAAAAAAATAATAATAATATTAATAATAATAATTATAATAATAATAATTATAATAAAAATAATTATAATAATAATAATTAATAAAAATTTATAATATAATTTCAAAATAAATAAATAAATAAATAATAAATATTTTTATTTTCTATTAAATAAAATTATCTAGATGATCAAAGAAAGCAAGCTCTTCAAGAAATGAAAAATATTGAGATTGATTTTGCTAAATTAAGAGAAAGGTAAATAATTAATACTAATACCAATAATAATTATTTCATTTAATCAGTATATAAAATGAATCGAATAATCAAATTTATTAAAATAAATTTTGTTAATATTTATTATTTATTAATAATTATTAATAAAAATTATAATAATATAATTTAGAATATACCTGGAAAAGCTTGAAGAGCTAAATAATGAAATTGAGATGATTAAAAATGGTAAATTTTAATTTAAAAAAAAAAAAAAAAACATATATATTACATATTTATTACATATTTATTATTATTATTATTATTATTATTATTATTATTATTATTATTATTATTATTATTATTATTATTATTATTATTATTATTATTATTATTATTATTATTATTGAATAAATCTAAATAAATAATTTATAAAATAAATAATTATTGAATCAATCAATAATTAAAAAAAAAAATATTATTATATCAAAAATTAAATAGATACACATCCTGACCTTGTAGAATCAATTAAAAAGATCAAAGCTAAAAAAGATGAACGTATTAAGATGGCTGAAGCATGGAAACGTCATCAACTGGAATGTATTGAAAATCATTTTAGAGTTTATTATAAAGAACTTGATTCAACACGTCAGGTATATTATTAGAATAATTAGAAGAATAATAAATAGAATAATTAAAAATGAATGAAAATAGAAATAAAAAATAATATATATATATATATTGTAATGATGAATTAAATAAAGCATTTATTAACGTACAATTGATAAATTACATTATATAATATAATAATATAATATGATAAATATTAGTCCAAAATTAATACTACAAGAAAAGAATTAATGAATAAAATTCAATCCAATAGATGGAAAATATATAATGATAAAAGAAACTTTGAACTTACTAAGAGTATGTTAAA
Source organism: Neocallimastix lanati (nom. inval.) (assembly GCA_016946835.1). NCBI lineage: Eukaryota > Fungi > Neocallimastigomycota > Neocallimastigomycetes > Neocallimastigales > Neocallimastigaceae > Neocallimastix > Neocallimastix lanati (nom. inval.). The sequence goes on from JACVTC010000026.1 coordinate 239,633, forward strand.
TTTTGTAATAAATTTTATTATTCCAATAATAATAATAATAATAATAATAATAATAATATATATATATATATATATATATTAATAATTTAAATATTAAATAATAGTTGCATCCGAATCTGGATATGAACCAGCCAGTAAAAATAAGAAAAGAAAAATATCGAAAAACGAAATTAATATATTGAAATCATTAAGAATGACCGGTAAGTAAATGAATAATAATAATAATAATATATAAATTCAAACATTATATATTTGTATATAAACTTATATATATCTTTATTATATTTAGGTACATCCAAAAATGAATTACATGAAGATTTAGAAATTTTAAAAATAAAAAATAGAAATTAATAATCTCTCAATAATGATAATATTATTAACAATTTAATCAATATTTTTTTTTAAAAATTTTATTACAAAAAAAATGATATCCACAATATATTTAACATTATTTTTTTTTTTTTTAAAAAAAAAAAAAAAAAAAAGTTTGCTCATTTATACTTAATTATTTCTATTTTATTATTTTACTATTCTTTTAATACTTTATTATATAACAATAATAATAAAGAATCTTTTTTTTTTTTTTTTTTACATATTTTATATATTATATTAATAATTTCAGTATATATAAAATACAATAAAATATTTAAGAATATCTACTAGTATTGTAATTTTTTTTTTAAAAGTGTTATTTTATATATATATATATATATATATATATTTTTAATGACCTTTATTGATTATAATTATTGGTATTTCTCTTCATTAATTTATTTTATTCTAAAATTTATTTATATATATTTATATAAATCTGATTATAATCATTATATTATTTTGTATTATCATAAAAATATTTTTATTGTTAAAAAAATATAAATATATATATATATATACAAATAAAAAATATTAAAATTAAAATAACAAAATTTATAATAATAATAATAATAATAATAATAATGTGACTAATTATAATTATAATTATTAAGGGTTATTCAATTTATTTAATATTCATATATATATTTTTTTATTATTTATATTTTTGACTTTATAAGAAAATTATTATATACATATAGTTCAGGTTTATAAACCTGAACTTTATATATATATTATTAATTTTTTCTTAAAAATTCATTAATACAATATATATATATATTATACATATATTATTTCAAAATATAAATCTAATATTCAAAATATAAATTATAAAAAAAAAAAAAAAAAAATATTAGGTATTATTTATATTTTTATTATTTTACATCATTATCTAAAATTTTTAAATTTAAAATATTCTTATTACTCACTCAATTAATTTAAAATACTAAATAATAGTATTAAATAATAATGAATATATTAATATAATAATTTTTTATTATAAAATTTTATTTTCGAATATAAAGAAAAAAAAATCTTTTACATTTTATTTATTTTGATATTATTTTTTACTTAAAACAATATAATTAATAATTTTTCATTAATGAAGTAAATTATATATTTTTCTTTTCTTTTCTTTTTAAATTTTTTATTTCTTTTTTTTTTTTTTTTTTTTTTTTTTTTTTTCTTTTTTAATTTAAAAAAAAAAAAAATAAAAATAAAAATTATTAGATAGTAATATTATAAAAATTTAATAAATAATATTAAACTTTGTATAAAAATAAAAAAAAAAAAAAAAAGTAAAAATTCCATTTAAGATAATACTCGAGCAGAAATACATTTACCAAATACTTTAAATGTTCATTATTTAATAATATTTATTATTTATTATAAACAAAATAATGATTTTTTTTTTTTTTTTTTATTATTAAAAATTTTTGTTATTTTATTAAAAAAATAATAATAATAATAATAATAATAATTTTAGATATATTTATATAATTCAAAAAAAAATATATATATATAAATTTAAAAACCAAAATAGAAAAATATTATAAATTAATAAATCTCTAAAATCAAAATAATTCAATGCGGATAATATGATACATCTCTTTAAATAAATAAATAAATAAATAAAAAAAAAAAAAAAAAAAAAAAAAAAAAAAAAAAAATAGTAATATTATAATATATATCCTATTTTATTATTTTTGTTTTGTTTTGTTTTTGTTTTTTGTTTTTTTTTTTTTATTTTTTTTTTTTTTTTGTTATTCGTAAAAGTTTAATTTTTTTCATCATGATTAAAAGAACAATTAGATTTGATTATTTCATGTTGAAATTATAACTGAATTGAAATCTCAATTTCAGTTATTCACATTTCAATATACATTTAATTAATAATTAATATAAACTCTTATTTAGTATTTAAAGAATTATCTTAGGCCTAATAATTCTGAAAATATTAATAAATAAGATTTATATTAATAATTTCAATTATTTACATATGACGTCACATGTATTTATTTATATTATGTTTATATATATGTTTATATCATATATATTAATTACTATTTTTAATTATTCAAATTAATTATACAAATTAAATTTATTTAATTATATTAAATATTTTAAACATATCGATATTGTTATTATTTTAATATTTTATTAATATTCATTTTACTATATTATTATTATCTTATAATTAAATACTATTATTATGTAACTTACAAAGTATAAAAGAAAGATGTAAAAATCTATCTTTTATGTTCTTTGTAAGGTTATTGTATTTACAATAATTATATACTAATAATTCAATAAATAAATATTTTCATAAATCCTTCAAAGAAATTATTATTTAAAATATTCTTAGATATTAAGTGTTTAAATAACTTAACTATTTATCTTATATTATTTTTATATTATTATTAATTAATTATTGTTGGATTATTGATATATAATTCAACATATTAACCTAGTAACGTTATTAATCATAAAACTATTTTATATCTTAATTTTAACAATAACCTTACCCTAGTTTTGGTTACTACTTTAATATGTCTTTTTACAATAATGTATGGGCTGACATTGCTCCAATGTCAGAAGTTAATAAATTAAGGTCTGACGCCCAAGTTACTGTATCCGAATTGGCTTCTTCTGTTAATGATAGTTTTTTATTAAAAGAAGATTTTAATGAATATAACAAGGACTTACAAAAAAAACTTTATACACTTTACAAAGATAATAAAAATATTATTAATCAATTATCTAATTTAACGAAAATTTTAGATGAAAAGTTAAATATAAATATTGCTACAAATGATATTCCTTCTACTAGTCGAACACAAGAGGATAATGTATCTACCATTACTAGACGTGATGATGACAATGATGTTATTATGAGGAATGCTTTTTCAAACCGTTTACAACAAGTTCCTGAACCTGGATTTTTCTCTGGAGATACTAAAGAAACTGATCTATTCTGTCAACTTTGTGAAGATACCTTTAAAACATATCCAAATTCAGAAGCTACAGAAGATATCAAAATTAACTTTATTAAATCCCGTTTAAGAGATGGCGCTCGTAATTGGTATCTAGCTACGTACAAGGATACTAACCCAAAAACTCTTTCTGAATTGACTACTGAATTAAGAAAAGCATTTTCCAACGTTGCAAGCAAAAAATTAGCTAAGATTCAATTAATAAAATTGAAACATAACTATGGGAAAATAAATGATTATATTGAACAATTTAGAACTCTTTCGAATGGTCTTGGATTCAGTGAAGAAGCCTTAGTTTTAATTTTCTATAATGGGTTACATTCAAAATTCCAAGAAGTAATTGAAGAAATGGAAGAATTCCCTGTTGATCTTGGTACTATTTATACTAAATGTATTTTACTTGAAAATACATTAAAAACAAAAAATCAAATAAAATCAAATAATGGTAATTCAAAACTTTCTAGAAGCAGTAATAATAAACATTCAAAACACTTTAGTACCCATATTAATCATGATAAAAATTATAATTCTAATAACAATTATAATAACAAAAGTAATTATAATAATAATTACAATAATAACAATTATAATAGTAATAAAACCAGTAGCAATAATAATAAAACAAAAAACTAAACAATGGACTTCAACAGAAGTCCAATATAATAAAAAACACAAGAATTCTTCATTATAATTTTCCTACATTTAATAATGTAGTAAATAAAAAATTACCTTCAACTTTCCTTTTATTTGATACATATATTCCAACATCATTTTCAAATAATATAAAAAATATTAAAAATGATAATAATAAATTAAAAACTGAATCTATGTTAGATTCAGGCTCCTTCTGTAATTTTATTACAGAAGATTTAGTAAAAACTTTAAACTTGAAAAAATATAATTTAAAATCAAAAATTTTAGTCAAAGGAATTTCTGGTGATACAACCCAGATAAAGAATTATGTTTGGCTAAAATTTCAAATTAAAATTAATGGAAATAAAAAAGTTTATTTTAAAAATTTTAAAGAAAAATTTTTAATTTCGAATTGTATTCCAACAAAATTACTTTTTGGAAATCAATTTATGAGGAAGTTTCATATTCATTACGATTATAATAAAAACTTCCTATATTCTTATTTAGATTCTCACTTTTATAACAAAATTAATAAAAATGCTAATAAAAATCCACAATATTATTCTTGGTTTAATTCAGTGATAAAAAGATTTTTAAAAAATTATTTTTTAAAACATAAATTCATAAAAAAATTTAATTATACAAAAAATTCAAAAAATTTCAAAAATTTTAATCAAAATAAATTAAATTTTAAACTTAATAAATATAAAAAATTTCTTCATAAAAAATTTAATTTTTTAACCAATAAAACATTTTTTAAATTAAAAAACAATCACCAAAATAAAAAATATAAAATTAATAATAAATTTAACTATAATTATTTAATTTATTCATTTTTAACAAATAAAGAAAATTATGAAGAAGATATTGAAGATATAAAAATCGAAAATATTCCGCTTCAATATCGAGATTTGGCTGTTGTATTTAGTAAGAAAGAAGCAGATAAACTACCACCACATCGTTTAACTGACTGTAAAATAGTTTTAGAAAAGGATGCTTCTCTTCATTATGGACCTATCTACCCATTATCTGAAGAAGAAAATAAAGTTTTAAAAGAATATATAGAAGAAAATTTAAAGAAGGGATTTATTAGACCTTCTGAATCTCCAGCTGGTTATCCTGTCTTATTTCAAAAAAAGAAAGATGGTTCTTTAAGATTGTGTGTGGATTACAAAAAGTTAAACGCTGTTACCATTAGAAATTCATATCCTCTTCCACTTATTAATGATATCATTGAAAAGGTTAAAAGTGCAAAATATTTCACAAAATTAGATCTAAGATCTGCCTATAACCTAATTCGTATAAAAGAGGGGGATGAATATAAAACAGCTTTTCGAACTAAATATGGTCATTACGAATATCTCGTAATGCCTTTTGGGTTGAAAAATGCCCCAGCCACTTTCCAATCATTTATTAATTCTGTACTCAGACCTTATTTGGAAAAGAGTGTTATTTTATATTTGGATGATATTTTAATTTATTCTGAGGATTTGGAAGAACATCACAAACAAGTAAGAAGTGTATTACAAACTTTAATTAATAATAATTTATACGCAAAATTAGAAAAATGTGAATTCGATAAAGAAAAAGTTGAATTCCTAGGTTACATTTTATCTGGTGATGGTGTATCTACTGACCCAAAGAAAATTAAATCTATAGAAGAGTGGCCAACTCCGAAAAATATTAAAGAAGTACAACGATTTTTAGGCTTATGTAATTACTATAGGAGATTTGTAAAAAATTTTGCAAAAATAGCTAAGCCTCTCCATAATTTAACAAGAAAAAATACAAAATTTATTTGGGATACAAATTGTGAAAATTCATTTAAATTATTAAAAAGTAAATTAACTACTTCTCCAGTACTGCATCACCCAGATGTAACTAAACCATTCATAGTAGAATGTGATGCAAGTAACTATGCTATAGGTGCTGTTTTATCTCAGAAAGATGAAAATAATAAATTACATCCTGTTGCTTACTTTTCAAGAAGTTTACAAGGCTCCGAAATAAATTATACCATTACAGAAAAAGAGTTATTAGCTATTAGAGATTCTTTCTTAACTTGGCGACATCTTTTACTTGGTGCAAAACATAAAATTACTGTCTATACTGACCATAGAAATTTAATCTATACTTTAGGAGGAAAAGTTGGTAATCAAAGACAGCATAGATGGCACTTATTCTTTCAGGAATATGATTTCCAACTTATATATAGACAAGGAACTAAAAATGGGAAACCAGATAGTCTTTCAAGAAGACCTGACTATATGAAGAATAACGAAGATATTAAACCAGAAAATATATTAGATATTAAAAATGTAAAAGAAGTTCCCTGTTTTGTAGGAATTATGAGTAATTTACTAGAAAAAATTATTGATGCTATTAAAGAAGATGCTACTGCTGAAGATATTAAATTATACTTTAGTGAAAACAATATTAAAAATAATTATGCTTATAAACCATTTAGGAAAATGGAAAGATTTAAAATAAAAGATAATATTATATTATATAACAATTTAATTTATATTCCTGAATCACTTAGATTAGAAATTTTAGAAAAATATCATGAAAAACCCACTTCTGGACATCTTGGTATAAGAAGAACTCTAGAACTAATTACAAGAAACTTTTGGTGGCCAAAAATACATGAAGATGTTACAAGTTATGTTAATTCTTGTGAATGTTGTGCAAGAAACAAGGTTAATAGACATAGAAAATATGGTCTTTTACAACCTTTAGATACTCCTGATAGACCTTGGAAGTCTATCGAAATTGATTTTCTATGTGGTCTTCCTTATTCTAAAGGATACACCGTTATTATGGTAGTTGTTGATCGTTTCTCTAAGATGATTCATTTAATTCCGTTTAAACAAATACCTGATGCCAAACAAACTGCCAAAGCTTTCATTACAAATATATTTAAACTACACGGATTGCCTTGTGATATGTATACAGATAGAGGATCTCAATTTACAAGTGCTCTTTGGAAAGAAGTAATGGAATATTTAAACATTAAATCAAAAATCGCTACAACTGACCATCATGAAACAGTTGGTCAAGTTGAAAGGTGTAATTCTTTTATTGAACAATATTTAAGAGCTTACTCAAGATCATATTATCATGATGATTGGATTGAATGGATTCACCTTGCTGAATTTGTTTATAATAACTCCATTAATGAATCTACAAAAGAAACACCCTTCTTTATTAATTATGGTTTTCATCCATCTATGGATGAATTTTTCTTATTACCTGATATTGATACTAATAATAAAATTATTAAGGACTTAAGCATGAACTTTAATCATATTAAAGATGTTTTATTAAGGTCAAAAGAACTATATAAAATACACGCAGATAAAAAGAGAATGCCACCTCCAATATTTAAAGAAAATGATTTAGTTTGGATACAAGCTCCTCCATCACTAAATATCGAAGATAGTTCAAAGTTAGCTCCTTGTAAATATGGACCATATAAAGTAATAGATGTTCTGAATAATCATAATTATAAAATAGATATTAAAAGGTCACCTTTTCCAAAACATCATCCTATATTCCATGTTTCGGAGTTAGAACCTTTTATTCCAACACCTCAAAAGTTTTTAAAAAGAAGAACTCATGATGAATCTGTTAATGATATAATTGAAATCTCAGGATTTAGAACTAATTATAAAAAGAATCAATATGAATACAGAATCAGGTATAAATATAGAACTGCTTACAATTGGGTTCCTTCATACGAAGTTGAAAATAACCCCCGAAATCAAAATATTTATTTACAATATTTACAAAATGGAAGAAAACCTATTTCAATAGCTTATAACTAAAATGATAATAATAATATTATTATAAAAAAAAAAAAAAAAAAAAAAAAAAAAAAAAAAAAAAAAAAAAAAAAAAAAAAAAAAAAAAAAAAAAAATTGGAAATTTTATTTTTTATTATTATTAATTCGTTTTTAAATTTTATTTTATTATTATCAATTTTTCAGTCAAATTTCAATTTCAAAATTTCGAAATTTTCAAAATTTTCAAAATTCAAAAACATAGCTATGTTACACTTACAACTATCAATTTATAATCAAATTTTATTCATAAATTCATTAATTATTATAATTTTCAATTTTTTTAAAGTTAATGCATAAAATTAAAAAGTTAATTGAAATTAAAATTTCAAAATTTCAATTTCAAAAATTTTTAATCAAAAACATTTAAAAATGGTACCATCATATTCTTAAACATCAATTTTTATAACAAAATTTTAATTTTATTAAATTTTAGAAATTTCAAAATTTCAATGAAATGGTCACTTATAAAGGGTTTCCTTTTAAAATTTAAAAGGACTCAAGTGGCCTTCCTCCTTTATAAATTAAAAAAATTTTAATTTAAGAAATTTCAAAAAATTTTTAACAAAAAATTTAGTCCTCCTTATCGTTACACAAAAATCGTCTTGAATCCGATTTTTATAGGAGGGCATTGTTGAAATTATAACTGAATTGAAATCTCAATTTCAGTTATTCACATTTCAATATACATTTAATTAATAATTAATATAAACTCTTATTTAGTATTTAAAGAATTATCTTAGGCCTAATAATTCTGAAAATATTAATAAATAAGATTTATATTAATAATTTCAATTATTTACATATGACGTCACATGTATTTATTTATATTATGTTTATATATATGTTTATATCATATATATTAATTACTATTTTTAATTATTCAAATTAATTATACAAATTAAATTTATTTAATTATATTAAATATTTTAAACATATCGATATTGTTATTATTTTAATATTTTATTAATATTCATTTTACTATATTATTATTATCTTATAATTAAATACTATTATTATGTAACTTACAAAGTATAAAAGAAAGATGTAAAAATCTATCTTTTATGTTCTTTGTAAGGTTATTGTATTTACAATAATTATATACTAATAATTCAATAAATAAATATTTTCATAAATCCTTCAAAGAAATTATTATTTAAAATATTCTTAGATATTAAGTGTTTAAATAACTTAACTATTTATCTTATATTATTTTTATATTATTATTAATTAATTATTGTTGGATTATTGATATATAATTCAACATATTAACCTAGTAACGTTATTAATCATAAAACTATTTTATATCTTAATTTTAACATTTCATTGTTGTTGTTAATAATAATAGTAATTATTATTACTATTATTACGCCGTTCCAGGTTTTATCCTGGCTGTTAAGGCGTAAGCTTTGAGAGCATAAGGTTCCTGGTTCGACCCCTCCCTATGCCTATAGCGTTTTTTCCACTGGTTTTTCGTTATTAGGTGGTTTGGGTTTTTCAGGTAAGTATTATACCCATTTGATACCCCCTATATCTCTAATTCAACTTTCATCGATTTACACTTCTTGCAGGCCTGAGAGGGTTGAGTGTGTATGGCAAAGTTTCTTAAGAGGAGATACCCAACATATGGTGACATATGAAAATTTACTTATCCTTACTTATAGGTATGTTATGGAGCGGTTGTCACGTGATCCCGGAGATTGTGGCTGCAAGACCCAATTGTAAGATTATCGTACAATGACAAGCAGTAATTATACTTGGGTAAGGAGCGCCAATGCAGAGTAACTGTAAGGCAGTCCAGCAGGGACGGGACCACCTACTAAAGTAGGAAGTTAGATAAGGGCTCTAGTTATAAACCATTGTGTGTCTACAAGATGTACAGCTGGGGAGAAATCCTGCTACGGTCGTTAAAAAAAAAAAAAAAAAAAAATATTATTTATTACCTTTATTATTTAATATTAATTTTATAATTATTATTAGCTAAAAAATAAAATATTTTTTTTTACTAATATTATGATATTCAATTTTCTTTTATTGATATTTCCTACAAAATAAAAAAAAAAAAAAAAAAAAAAAAAAAAAAAAAAAAAAAAAAAAAAAAAAAATTTAAATATTATATAATGTAAATCTATATATTAATCAAAAGATCTATTATAGTTTAATAATAAAAAAAATCATTTAAAATAAATTAAATTATTAATAATATTATGATATCATGTAATTTTAAAATTTTTAAAATTATAAAAATAAAAAAATATATATATAAATATTAATTTAATAAACTTATTAATTTTATTTAATATAAAAGTTTCATAAAATATATATATATATTAAAATTTACATAGATATCATTATTTTAATATAATTTTTTCTTAAATCGTTAATATTTAAAATTTTTATTTTCATATCATAAAATTTATTATAGAAAAAAAATCCAATATTCCTTATTTATACCTATCATATATGCAAACCAGAAATTATAAATAAAATATATAGTAATTTAAACTCTTTATTTTCATAACAGAATTTATAATTGCTGTGGATTATTATCAATTATTATATTAGACAAAACAATTATTATATCATAAATAGCATATAAAAAAAAAAAATATATATATATATATATATATACTTGGAAGAAACGTAATATTAGTTTAATTAGAAACTTTTTTTATATCTTAATTTATTATTATTAGAATTTATTATTATTATTATTATTATTATTATTATTATTATTATTATTATTATTATTATTATTATTATTATTATTATTATTATTATTATTATTATTATTATTATTATTATTATTATTATTATTATTATTATTATTATTATTATTATTATTATTATTATTATTATTATTGTTATAATTATTATTATTATTAGAAAAAAAAGTATAGAAAAAAGCTATTACAATCTATTTAATTTTTACTTATTTTTATTTAAATTTTTAATTAACTGAAAATAATTATTAGAAATAACCTATAAAAAAATTATAACCAATATATATATGACTGAACATATATAAAAAAAATGTCATCAAATAAAGATAAAGACGTTAGTATATATTTTATTATCAAGTCGTCAAAAATGTTTACTTCAATAAGGAAAATATTTCTAAATAAATATATATATATATATATAATAATAAATTTTGCTTATATATATATATTTATATAATGAATGAATGATGGATATAAAACTTTTTTTTTTGGTGAAATAACGAAACTATTTTATCAAACAAAAACAAATTCTGTACCTAAACATATTATCTATTCACAACAATTTACCATTGTAAACATATTTATATATTAAAAGTATCAAGAGAAAGAACAAAAAGTAATAGCTTTTATTGAATCAACAATTGGTGAACAACTTACTATCAATGATAATTTACAACGGACATTAAGAAGTGGCGTAATTTTATGCAGGTATAATTTTATATAAATAGATATGTTTCGTTTGTATGTTTTTGTTTGTTTTCGTTATCTATTATTATTACTATTATTAAATTTGTTTCATCGAGAAATTGTAAACCATAATAAAAGAATGGATGACATACATATGATTAATAAGAATATTATATACGTAGAAGAATAAAATAATAATAATAATAATAATAATAATTTTTTTATCATTATTATTAATGCTTTTTAAATTAATAAATTATAAATTAAAATACTAAAATAAAAGAATGATACAAAAAATTAAACCTGAACTTATGCCTAGAATAAGTGCTAGACCACTTCCATTTCTTCAAGTATATTGAAAATAATATATGTTAATATATGTATCTATGAATAAATTTTTTTTAATTGTTATCTTCTACTAATCTGAATCATTTTATTATTTATATGAATATACTATTAAATTTTTAAAATAATCAATAATATTTTGAATATTAAAAAAAAAAAAATAATAATAATAATAATAATAATAAAAAGATGGAGAATATTCATAATTTCCTTAATGCTGTTAAAGAATTAGGCGTAAAACCGGTCAATTTATTCCAAACTGCAGAATTATATGAAGGAACAAATATGAAGAAAGTAATATTCAAATATTCATCAGTAATAAATATAATAATAGTAATAATAATAATAATAATAATAATAATAGTTGTGATAGCATAGATAATTTATAACATTATTACTCACTATTATAGTAATGGATATAAGAATCATTTATTATAATAGCAAAACTTTAATATAATATAAAATTATTAATTTATTTGTCATTGCTATTATAATTGTTTATATAAATATTTTAATATATATATATATATATATTATCATTATCATAAAGGTTATTCATACATTAATTTCATTTGAAAAAGTTTTGAAAGGTGAAGATGATGAACCTTTTAATGATGAAAGATCAACGGATTCAGAAAGTTCAAACAATAATAAAAAGGGTTCAAATGGAGAAAAAGATAATAAAAGTAAGCATCAATCAACAATAGAAATTTTCGAACAATCACATAGAAATTCTCAAGGAAGTGGAAAATCACCTTCCTCGGCTCAAGACCAAGAAGTTGAACAATATGTAATTAAATATTTAGCATGCTTTATATCAAAAAAAAAAAAAAAAAAAAAAAAAAAAAAAAAATATATATATATATATATATATATATATAATATCCTAAATAATCTTTTTGTTTTTTAATTTTATAAATTATATAAAAAAAATTAATGATAATTTTAATATCAATAACAATTATCGATATAATATCATTTATTAATAAATAAAAATTACAAAAAAAAAATAAATAAATGAATAAATAAATAATAATGAATAAATAAAAAATATATATGTATATATAAAAAAGCAATTGGGAAATGACATTGGAAGAGGTCAATTTGGATGTGTATATAGGTAACTTATTATATTCAATATATTTAAAATAATAATAAAAAAAAAGGATGTGAATAAAAATAAAAAAAAAAAAAGATGTGAATAAAAATAAGAATAATATATTAATTTTAATTTTAATTTCAATATTATTTATAAAAATTAAAAAAAAAAAAT
>JACVTC010000026.1:255000-305000 GCA_016946835.1 Neocallimastix lanati (nom. inval.)
AATATAATAAATATTATAAATTAGTAAAATTATTATTATTGTTGTTGTTGTTGATATTATTATTATTATTATATTTTGTTTTGTTTTATTTTTTTTTAATTATTCTCTTTTTCTTGTTACTTTTTAAAATTTAAAAATTATATATATATATATAATATTATTATTATTAAAAAAATTTATTTTAAAATTAATTACTATTACAATTATTTTATAATAATTATAAAAACCAACTATTAGTGACTGAAAAAAAAAAAAAAAAGTTATGGATTTATTAAAATACTTAAATAATACTATAAAAATATAAATTAAAATATGACGAAAAAGGAGAAATAACTGCATATTCAGATGCCGTCTTTGCAGGGGACATAAATGATAGAAAATCAATCTCTAGATATATAATATCATTTGGAAAATGTCCAATTAGTTGTTCATCCAAAAAAACAAGCAATAGTTGCAACTTTAACTACAGAGGCTGAGTACATCAGTACCTCAGAATGCAATAAAAAAGTACTTTTGTTTAAAAACATATTTAAAGAAATCTTAAATTTCGACAAAACATAAATATTATTAAAGGACTATTTATCAAGTAAAGCAAGTATGGAAAATGGTGATCTTAATACATAATTAAAACACAAAGAAATAAAATATTATTATAGCAAAGATTACATTGACAAGAAAATTATAAAATTAGAATGAAACAGCACAAACTATATGTTTGCTGATATATAAACTAAAAACGTTAATGAATCAATAATGACCTGCTTTGCAAATAAAAATTTTATTAAATAAAATAATTTAATATGATAGGAATGTTAAAAAATAATTAATTAATAATTTAGATTTTTTAATTAGTAATCATAGATTTCATTGAATAGTGACATTAATACACATGACTTTATCATTGATATACGGGACTTTTATGTGCAATAATTTATAAGCAGTGGGTTTTAAATAATGGTAGTTTAGTAAATTTTATTAATAAAATTATAATATTCGTACAATTAAAATAATAATTCTAATTCCTAAAAATTTACAAGAGAGTTCACTATTTCTAATATAAATAATTTAATCTATTTATAAGAAATAGGTAATATATTAATTATATATTCTAATATATAGAAATATATAAATTTTATATGAATTAAAGTATTATAATTATTATAATTATAATAATACATATTGAAATAAAATAAAATAAAATAATTATTATCAAAAAGATATAAATTTAATATTTAATAATTATTATTAAATATACAAATATGTTACTACACATATTTGTTTTATATCATCATTAGTAATACAATGATAATAGGAGAATATTTTATTTTATTACACCACATTTAAAGTGTATATAAAAAGCATGACTTTATTTTATGTAAAATCTTTGTAATTACCTTTTATTAAATTTAATTAGTAAATAAACTTTTTAAAATCAATCTTTCTTAAAAAATATTATTATTAAACTAATTTAAAACAAATACAAATATGAAATTTTATTTTTATAAATTGACATTCCATTATTAATATGATTTAATATATAAAATGTAATATTTAATATATAATACATTTTAATATATTTCTTATTTCGAATAGTTACTAATTTAGTTTTTATTTATATTAATTTAAAAAAAAAAAAAAAAAATAAAAAAAAAAAGTTTTGCGAAGCAATTATTTTTTTTTTTTTTTATTTTTTTACTATTAAACTTTTGATAAAAATAAAAAAATTATACATCATTTAAACTTTATATTGTTATAATTTTTATATTATTTAATAAATAACTATTTATTTCTTTTTAATAATATAATGTTAATTTTATTATAATAATATTTTATTTTTAATAATTTAATAAAAAAAAAAAAATTGAAAATTTTATATTTTACGTTTTAATATATTTTTTTTTATTATTAAAAAAGAATCTTAAATAAAAAAATGGAATACGAACTGAATGAACAAAATATAAAAAATGTAAAATTAAATACCCTTTTTTATAATACAATAAATACATTAACTAATGCATTAGAAGAATTATTACAATCTAAAAAAATACAAGAAGTTTATGGAAAGATTTATAATTCATCAATTACTTATGATAGTAAAAAAATGAATTATAGAAAGCATCCTAAAAATAACTTCAAATTTTCATTTAATAAACAATATAAAATTAAACCGAGTAATAGTATATTATCAAAAAGAAAACGTCATTATGAAGATATAATATATAAAGAAAGCAAATCACAACGACTTTCAAATTATTTATCTAATCATTTAAGAGAAATGAATGTTCAATCATATCCTGATTCACATTTCCAGGCTGAAAAGAATTCAAAATTAAATTATGATCAAAAAAAGTATTATGATAATGAAAATTGTAAGTAGCAAAGTATTATTAATTTTATTTTTTAAACATAATTTAAGCTTTTATTTCATATATTTATTTATTTATTTATTTATATTATACAAATATATATATAATATAATATATAAAGTTAACAAAAATTCACCACTTTTAACTCAAAATCAGCAACAAAAATACAATTTGAATTTGTTAAAAGATAAAAATGTTGTCAATGATTTAAATGGAAAATTTAATTATGATTTATATATTAATCGTTCAGTTGAATCGTTATACCAGTGGATGGAATATCAAAAAGAAAAACTTGGAATGAATGAAGAAGAATATAAAAAAGAATGGGAACAAAAAAAAAAAAAATTAGAATATAATATTTCAATATTTGAAAATAGTGTTTTAAAAGATTCTTATGATGATATGAGATCAATTATTCAAGAAATAATTTTAACTTTAGAATTTCTTTCTGGAGGCTGTGTTGAAGAATTACAAGTAAAATATATTAATCTTCAAGTAATATTATCATATAAATTTTTACTATGATATTAATAAATTTTCTTATTTTCAAATTATTAATTAAATATAATAGGATTTAATACCAGCCTGGAAAAATTCACATTATTATATCTTTAGTGCCTTAAACTATATTCAAGTGAGTTATATAAATATATATAATAATAATGAAATCAATACAATTTATTAATAATCTTTAAATAATTAATTTTTATATCAAAGATAATAGAAGATATGAAAGAATTTATATCAACATCATATGAAATGAATGAGTCGTTAGATATATTTATTTTCAATTTAAAAGAAATGATCAAGGATAAAAAAGAAAAATATGGTGATATTTTAAAAACTAATGGAAAATATTGGAGATCGATGTGCTTTCCATTCAATGAAAATTTAATATTGGAGGTTAAAAATAGAATTTATTCTTATCTATATATAAGTCATTTAAAAATTAATCAAATTTTAGATGAAAATAATATATATCAGTGTAATTATGATCCAAAAAATATTGTTATAAATAAGGTAAATATTCAAAAGCATTAATTAATGGATGTTATTAATATTTTGACGATATATATATTAAATCAATTTAATTATAAATTATTTTACTAATTACATTTTTTTTTTTTTTTATTTTATTTTACTACTACTACTACAACCACTATTATTATTATTATTATTATTATTATTATTATTATTATTATTATTATTATTATTATTATTATTATTATTATTATTATTATTATTATTATTATTATTATTATTATTATTATTATTATTATTATTATTATTATTATTATTATTATTTAATTCATAAATATTATGTATATTAAAGTATTTAGAAAATTTATACGACTTGTTACAATTAACAGAGGATTGTTTAGATTTTATTAATGATTCTTGCCCACAGAATTTAATTGAGCAACTTTTAATATCAATTATATTTTATTTAAAGCATTCTCTCTATTTATTAAAAAGTAATAATATTATAATTTTAAACAGTTCAACATCAAAAACAAAAAATGAAGCACAATATTTTGCTTTATTTGAAAATTGCATACAAATTTTAAAAATACTAAATATAACTTGTAATAAAAATTCGGAAATTTTCTTTAATATGTTAAATATTAATGTTACTAATAAGTATAATTCTGGTCAATTTAATCCTTTTAATAAATTTGATGATATTTATGATCAAATCGAATTTGATAATGATCAATATCTTTTGAAATTAAGAAAATTATCAGAACTCTTGCCGCAAATTATCACTGAATTAGGAATTAATTTATTCCTTCAAATACCTAACATTAATAATATTTCTAGAATTAAAATGAGTATTTCACTTAGTTATAAGTATATTAAAGCAATTTCGGAAATTATTGCTATCAATTTGGAAAAAATAAATGAAATTAGAAGGCAGGAACGTCACGATAAAGAAGAATTTATTTTTAATAATATTACAAATACCCTTAATTTACAAAATGAAACAACACTTTCAAAAGAACAAAATACCAAAAACTTTAATTTTGATGACTCTGATGGGTTGATATTAAATAGTACCAGCAGTAGTTGTAGTAGTTATATTGATAATAGTTTCGACTTTGATTGGCGAGTTTCAAATAAAAATAGCATTATTAATGATGCAAAAGTAAACGATACCATAAGGTATTATTTAAAAATAAATTATGATGAAATTCATAGAATTCAGGTATAGTAAAGTAATATATATATTATATATAACTTTTTTTTTTTTTCTTTCTATTTATTTTGAATTAATATGTCTTAATTAACATATTTAAATAATATATATATATATATATGGATACTAAATATTAAAATATTAATTATAGCAAATTCAAGAGTTTATCGACGAGTCTAATTAACATTTTCGACATTTTCAAATTAAAATTAAAATTAAAATATATATATATATATATATTATTTAACCGATTTATTTAAAGAGAATGTTTTAAATATAAATTAATTCAATATTAATTATATTTTATACATTTAAATATATTAAGTAATAATTTATATCAATCATTTCAATATTATTATTTTATTACATTAAAATATAATTTATCTATTTATTTATTTATTTATTTATTTATTTATTTACTTTTTTCCAATTACTTTTACTTTTTATTTTATATAATAAAATTCATCCATTATCAAAACTTATTATTATTAATATTCTGATAATAAACAAAGTATTTAATTATATATATATAAATATAATACCTTCATTACTATCATTTTGTTAGAGTAATTTAAATAATATAATAATATAATAATAATAATAATAATAATAATTATATTTTACTTTTTATTTATCTCCACTTAAAAAAAAAAAAAAAAAAAAAAAAAACTTATATAAATAAATAATGTAATATATAATATACATTGTAATAATATAAACTTTATTAAACATTGTAATAATAAAAATTCAATTTTCTTTTTTATACTTTATTTATATAATAATTATTTATTATTTTTGTTTAGTTTACTTTTTTTTTTTAAAATATTTTCAATTTATTAAATTTCTAATAAATAGTAATATAATAAAATAAATTTTAGTTATATATTATTATTATTTTTTTTTTTTTTTTTATTTTTTTTTTTTATTTATTTATTTATTTAAAAAATATTTCTTGATAGTATTTATATACATATATATATATATATATATATATATTTTTTTTTTTTTTTTAAAAAAAAAAAAAATAAAAATAATAATAATAATAATAATAATTTTTAAATATAAAAATCAGATAACTATTGTTTTTTGTTTTGTTTTTTGTTTTTTGTTTTTCTTTTAATACTTTAAGAAATTTTAATATTAATTTAAAAATTATTGTTGTATTTACAGAATATTTAAAAATACTGCTTAATAAATTTTGGATAATAAATACATGATTACGTAAAATATAATTATAATTAGATATAACTTTATTATCAAAAAGACAAAAAAACATTGTAAAAAAAAAATAATAATAATAATAAAATAAATATAAAAATAAAAAATAAATAAAATAAAAATTAAAATTAAATAAAATAAAATAACTAATAAACTAATTTGTTTTAGTTATTCTTGATTAATTCCTTTTTTTGGCTTTACATTGAACAAACCATACTTTTGAATCAACATCTTTTAAATTTTTAATTTGATATTGATTTCCTAATATAAAAAAATCAAAATTATATATAATAATATAATTTATTTATTAATTAATACTTTGATATTTTTATATTA
The DNA here is from genome assembly GCA_016946835.1 of Neocallimastix lanati (nom. inval.). NCBI lineage: Eukaryota > Fungi > Neocallimastigomycota > Neocallimastigomycetes > Neocallimastigales > Neocallimastigaceae > Neocallimastix > Neocallimastix lanati (nom. inval.). The sequence continues at coordinate 261,118 of JACVTC010000026.1, forward strand.
TCTTTTAATATATATTAATATTGAATTTTTACCTTTTGGTACCATAAAATGATCACCTGCATATACAGTAAATGAGGTTTTATGAATTTGAACTTCTATTTCACCAGTCATTACAAAGAACAACTAAAATTATAATTTAAATATATATATATATATATATATAATACTTTATGATTAAAATATAATATTTATAAATATAAATTTATAATAATTAAAAAATTATAAAATATTCTCTACTAATTACCAATATATTGTCTTTTGAATTTCTATTTGGTTTAAATGAATCTTTTGGAAATAGTAATAAACCTGTTGCAAATATTAAATCTTCTGAAAATATTTTTGTAAATCTATAAGAACTATTATTAACAGGTTGAGGTTTTAACATTTTTTGCGTAACCGCTATTCCTATTTTATCATAATTAATTTTAAAAAGGAAATAAGAAGAAAAATTATAATGATAAAATAAGTAAATAGATAAAAAAATAAATAAATTTTGTAAATAAATTTTATAAAATTGAAACAAAACAATTTTTTTTTTTTTTATTTCTACTAACTCTTTTTTGATTCCTTCTTGGTATATATATCACATGTTGTAAATTCATCCTTAAACTCATGAGATAAAGATTTGGAGAAATCTACTTCAGAATTAATTAAACTTAATGCTTTAATTGGGCTGGTTGATGCATCGACTGTTTTAACCAATTGATGTTTTTCCGTTTCTTCTTTTTTAATTACTTTCCTAGTTCTTCTCTTTTTTTTTCTCATCCATTGATTTTCTTTTTCTATTTCTTGTTCTCTTTTTATTTGTCTTTCTTTAATTTGATCTTCATTTAATACTAATAAATCTTCTGGTCTTTCACCTTCCCAATACTTACAAGGAGGTATTCTCTTTCTTGAACTTTTTCTTAATGGAACTTCTTCTATTTCATATCGTTTTCTTTTATGGGTAGTACCAGTATTAACATTAACACTAACAGTAACACTAGGACTATTCTTTTTTTTACCTTTTGTTTTTGATTTTGATTTGGATTTTGAAATTGACGTTGTCGTTGACGTCGACGCTGACGCTGATGTTGACGCTATTGTATTATTTACTTGATTATTTATTTCATTTTCATCATTATCACCTTTTTCATTATGTTCATATTGATCAATATTAATTGCTATTTCTTCATCTAATATAAAAATGCGAATAAAGTAATTACAATTCAAAAAAAAAAAAAAAAAAAAAAAAAAAAAAAAAAATTAATATTTATTGTCAAGTTTTATATTATAACACATATTTCAATAATTACTTTCTTCGTTAGTATCCTGTTGTATTATCTCGTTATTTGATATATCAAAATCAATATTATCAATGTTAAAATCATTATTAAAATCATTATCATCATCACTGTCATTTGTATTATTATTAATATCATTATTACTTGAGGTATTTTTTTCTACAGTTTCTGAAGTTTCTTTTTGTTGAACTTTATTCCTTGAATTAAATTTACTATCAACTGATTCATTATTTAATTTTAAAGTACTTATTTCATTAGGCTCCTTAGTTTTTTTATTAGTTTTTTCCTTTTTATTTTCTCTAATTTCTAATTCTTTTTTATCAATTTCAACTTCTTTCTTTTTCTCATGTTCATTAACTCTTTCTATTTTTTCAATTGAAGTGGTTGATGACTCTTTAGTAATACTCATATCTGAAATACTTTTATTATCATTATTATTATTTTCACCATTAAAATCTATATTATTTTGTGATATATCATTTATATCAATTAAATCATTATTATCATTTTTTGATATTGATTCTCTATTTTCTTCATTATTAAAATGGTCCAATAATAACGACTGGCGTGTAATTCTTTTTGACGATCGCTTTTTATTTGATAATTCTTTAATTTCTTGGTATTCTGGGTATGAAGAATCACTATTATATTTATTATTATTGTCATTTCTATTTTTGTTATTATTGTTTTTTTTATTATTATCCATTAATGAATATACAATTTCTTCAGAATCTTCACTATCATAATCATAAATATCACTTTCAGATTCTGAATTAGAAGTATAATGTAAATCAAGTTCAGTTTCAGTATCAGAACTTCTGTATTTACTATTACGAAACTTAAATTTATTTGAAGATTTCCGTTCACCATTACCAACATCTATTATAATTTCATCATCATCAGATGATTCTGTTTCAAATATTTCATCTTTTTCTTCATTATTAATTTTCAAATTTTCTTCATCACTACTAATATCTTTAATATCTTCTTCATATTCATATATTTTATCCTGTGTTATTGATTTTGAATTCATTGAATTAACATTTTCTTTATTATTCTCATCTATCATCTTTTTTCGCAATTTTGCTTCCTGTAAAGCATTATATGAATACAATGAATTATTTTCATTATTTAATTTTGATGCTTTTAATACTGAATTTAATACTGGTGTCATGTCTATTTTTGATTTTGATGGTGTTTCCTCTATAATTTTTTGAAGTCTTTCAACTGCCTCTATATAAATTAATAATATATAAATTATTATAATATTTGTAAAATATATTTATATATATATATATATATATATATATATAATTTAAAAAAAAAAACTTGAAAAATCTAAATTATGTTATATTTACCTTCTAATGACATTGATATTTCTTTATTATTATTTTTTATTTTATTATCTTTCATAATTAAATAATAAAATTATAATTTATGATTAAAAATTTTTTTATTTATCTTAAATATATATTATAAAAAACTTTACAATAATTAAATATACACTTACTTTGAATTAAAAATGGTTCTTTTATTTCATTTTCACTATTTTCTACATTATTATTTAAATTTTCTTCATTTTTTTCACTATTATCATTACTCTCATCAATTCCATCTGTCGTCTCTCCATTATTTGAATATCCATCAATAGTATCTAATTCATCTTTATCATCAGGATCTTCACTTTCATCATCAGATTCATCTTCTCCAAAAAAATCTGATATATTATCCATTCCATCTGAATCCTTTTCTACGCTCTTACGTCTTTTTCCTGTTTTTCTATTCAATATCAATTTTATTATATTTTGAATTAATTTTAAATTTAAATATTTTCAAAATTTCATTTATATTATGTTAAATATTATTTTACAAAATTAACTTTATTAGGGAAAAAAATAATTATAATACATATAAAATAATTTAAAATAAATATAAAATTATGCATTATTATATACCTGCCAACATTTGCAATATCATAAAAATAACTTAAATGTTTTTCTGGAACTAAATACTTTTAAGTTTAAAAATTAATTATTAAAAATTAAATTTTAAAATTTAAATTCTTTAAGAAAAAAAATTAAATTCAATAATAATTATAATGATACAAAAAATAAATAATTACTTTATCAATTGTACTAATATTACTACTCTGACTTTGACTTAAATACGAATGTTGTGATGAAGAATTTCCCTCTATTAGAGAAACCTCCATATTTAAATATTAATCTATTAAATTTTATAATTTCTTTATCTTAAAAATATTAAATAAATATAAAATATGTAAGTAAATAAAAAAATAAATAATATTTAATCTTTAAAAATAAAAAATAAAAAAAATTAAAAAAAAAAAAAAAAAAAAAAAATGAAATTATATTGAATAATATTAATAATTTAAATTATTTACAATCTTATTTATTTAATTATATAATTTATATACATTTAAATTATATATATAATTTTTTTAATGATAAAAATTAATAGTTATAAAATTTTAAAGGTTAAAAATGAATGAAAAATTTGCAAACTAATGGATTAGTTTATTTTTAATTTAAAAATAATCTAAATTTTGTATGAATATAATTTTTTTTTTTAATTTATTATACATTTTTATTTACTTTAACTTAACAGTTATTCTTGTTATTATTGTGTTTTTGAGAAATTTTCTATTAAATTTATAAATACTAAAAAAAATAAATTTTTATATATTTATAATTTTTATTATTAAAAAAAAACTATTTATATATAATAATTTTTTTAATAAATATATTAAATTAATTATTTAATAATAATAATACTTAATAACTATGTATTCAAAATATTTTTTATTCTCTGTTTATATAAGTTTTTTGATGAATAAATTTATTCTTTCGAATAAAGAATTGTCAAATTGAAGCAGTAAATATTATTTTTATTATTAATATGATTTTTATATAATTCACAGAATTATTATCATATTTATAACTTTAAAATAAAAATTTATTAAGTTTATTTGTACATAAAATCTATTCAACTTTATTATTTTGAAAATTGTTAAAATCATTAAAATTAAAATTTGATTATTAATTTTGAAAAAAAAAAACTTTGAAAAAACTTAAAGTTTATTAGGATGAATATTATTTGTTTACTAAAAATTTATTTGTTAAAAAAGAATAGTTCGTAGTAATACAAAAAAAAAAAAAAAAAAAAAAAGAACTATTTAATATTATTTTTTATTTATATAACAAAAGTTTTTTTTTTTTTAAAAAAAAAAAAACATATTATTTTATATATTAAATAATTATGATATAATCATAATTTAAATCTATGTAATATAATAATTGATAAAAATCGAATTTAAGAATATAATCGAAATATCATCATTTAATTTTTAAATATTTATTCCTATTATTTTTTTTTTCATTTGTAGTATTTTGAGTTGGGACTGAATTTAAATTCTAAAAAAATGATGAAATTAAGTAAAATTGAAAAAATTGGTCAACCACCAATTTTTCCTGATAATGACGTTGAAACATATTTTATTCCATCACTTTCTCCTAAGAAAAATAATTTCAAAAATCCAAATAATGCAGAAGTATTAAAAGCTGAAATACCAATTACTCCAATTGCACCAAAGTTAGAATTAGATGAAGGCTTATCATTTATGTGTGAACCAATATATAAACCATCATTTTTCTTTTCTAAAAAGTAAATACATAAAATATATATATTTTAATTATTATCATTTTATACACAAATATTAATATATAACATTTAAGTAGCAGATATTAAAAAAAAATTTTTTTATACTTTTTATATTAATTTTTGATTATTTTATCGAAAATTATTAATATATTTTAATTATTAATTATTATAATAATAATATATATGAAAATTTTAACATATTATGTTATTATTGTTTTAATGATAACAAGATCAGAATCAAATGAAGAGCAAAATGAAAATTATAGTTATAATGGAAATAATGAAGTTGAAGAAAGTGAAAAAAGAAATCAAAATAATATTGAGAGCAAACTATCATTAATCAAATCCAAAAGTAATGATTCTTTGGCAGTAAGAAAGAAACAGTTAACAGAAAAACGAAGTAAGAAGCACGAAACTGTCTTAAGAAATTCTATAAAAGATTTAAGAAATTGTTATGATAATTCGTCATCAAAAACTCGTATAAAGAAAAAAAAAAGTAAGAAAACTATGAAAAAAAGTAGTTCATCGTTATTTTCATCGTCAACACCATCTTCTTCATCAACAACTGTTTCACGAAATAGTATGCTTGGTTTAAATAGAAATGAATTAAAAAATGGTAACAGAAGTTTAAGAAGTCCTAGTGATAAAAAAGTAGTAATTAAAAAACCAATTAATTATTTAAGAAGTAATAGTAAATCAAATCTAAATACAAAAAGTAGATATATGCTATTATCAAGTAATTCCTCAAATAGTGTAAAAGTTCGAAAAGATAAATCATCGAGTGGGGATTCAAAATTAAATAAAAAGAAGGGAAAGATGAATGTTTCTCTTCCTTTATCAATATCTATTCCTTATTCATCATCTAAAAAAGGAGGTAGAACATCATCAAAGAGTCAGAAAGTTAAAAGTTCAAGTTCCACTATTGAACGTAAAAATGCATCCATTAAAGGAAAATCAGAAGGAAGAAAAATTAAATTACCATTAAATATATCGTTGTCTGTTACAACGTCAAATATTAATGATAGTAATGATGAAGAAAACGAAAATTCTAGTAGTAACAGTGTAGTAGAGGAAGGCTTTGATAGTAGTTATTGTAATAATAATTTTAATAATTGTAATACTAATAACATAACAACCGATCCTCAATACTGTAATCCTGATAATGAAAATGAAAATGACGAATCCAATAAAAAAAATTATATTATAGAAAATATTATTGTTAATAATGAAAATGAAAAAATATTTTCACCAAAAACTATGTATGCTACTTATAATAATGACTATCCAGAAGAAACAAGTGACAATCAAAATTCAGAATATGAACAAGAATTATTAAAACGAGATTTTTTTAGTAACATGGCTCGCAATAAAATGAATTATTCAAGTAGTGAAACTGATAAAATGTATTATTATGAAATAAATGAAGATCAAAAAGAAAATATTAATTCAAATCAAATTATTCAAATTAATAACAATAATAATAGTAATAAAAATATCAATATTGAAAATAATGAAAATAATAATATTAATAAAAGATTATTAAATAAAAGTATTAATAATATTATACAAAAATCTAAAAAAATATTATTAAAAAAAACTGGAAAAAATGTTGAAACATGGTCAACAAAAAGTGAACCTATTGATTACTCAGAAAACGAAAATAGAAAATCAACAACTAATAAAAAGACTTTAATAAAAAATTCTCAAAAAGTTACTAATATAATGAATAACAATTTAATATATAATAATGATGAATATGTACGTAATAAAATATAATAATAATAATTATTATGAAAATTAAATTTTTATTTGAATTAATTTTTTTTTTTTTTTTTAAATATGTATTTATTTTAATATAATAATAATAATTATTATGAAAATTAAATTTTTATTTGAATTTATTTTTTTTAAATATGTATTTATTTTATTATTAATTAAAAACAATTTAATATAAAATATTAAATTAAATACATATAGAATATAGCATATGATATGCCCCCTGATTATAGTATGATTCCATGTTCGCCACCACGTTCAGAACATTTATTACCATCAGCACCTTCATCAATTTATAATGAAAAATATGTAGCAAAACAAAATGTAACTGATGTAATAATGAAAGAATCTCAAAATGAGAGAAATATAGTTAATATAAAATCATTATGCACTAATAATATAAATGAAACAAAAAATATGAAAAATACATTAGATAATACATCTTCCCCAAATAATAATAATGATGAAAACAAAGGTTACAACTCAAATGATTATTACAACAATAATGATACAAATTTCAACAACTCCAGCATTCCATATGATTTAAGAGAAAGTTTTAGGAATGAAATTAATGAAAATCAGCAATTACTTCCTCAACAACCAATGATTAAATACAATAATAATTATTATAAATCTAATGATATTCAAAATTTACAAGCAGCCCATTTATCATTAAATACTAAGAATTTAACACCACTTTATCATGGTGAATACATGGATAATAAATATAGTGTAAATTACTTTACTGATTTAAATTATAATATGTATCAATATAATGATAATTATAATAATAAATATCAAAATAATAATGGTTATAATACAACTAATGATAATAATAATAAAGTTAATAATAGTAATTATATTATTGATATTAATAATACTGACATCAGTTCTAAAAATAAAAACAAGAGTAAAAAAAATCAACATTATAACAGACATATGATGTTATTAAATAATTATGAATCTATACCTTCTGATTCTAATAATGATAACGGAATTAAATCTTTTAAAAATGAGTCTAATTATCTTGAATATAAAAGAAATTATATTACAAGCAAATCATCTTATTTGCTTTATTCTGCTGGTCAAGATGAACATTTAGTTAAATTGAAAATACCTAAGTTAGATCCAAAAATTTCTTATATTCCTGATGCATCAAGTATACGTTATAATCATCCAGATTTAGAAAAAGTAAGAGATGTGTATGATTATTTTAAAAATGACCATCAAGCAATTGAAGAGCCAACAAATGATAATGAATTTTTCCAACAAATGCTAAATGCAATTAAAAAACCTAAGTTTTCTGTAACAATAGTCGGTAAGTTTAATATAAAAAAAAACAAAAAGTAAACAAACAAACAAATAAATAAACAAAGAAACAAAGAAACAAGCTAGCAAGTAATATTAATAGTTATAATAATGATATTTTTTTTTTTTTTTTTTTTTTTTTTAAGGATATCATCCAACATCGAAGTTAAATTTAAATTATTACAATGATATAAGTATGGGAGAAAATTGGAAAATGGAATGTACTCATATGAGTAGATTTAAGACACCCACCTTTAAAATTCAGATTAATATGGAAAATATTGTAAACGAGCAATGGACTGAACTCTGTGTTGATAATATTTACTCCTATGCAACTGAAATTCCAACATTTAATAAAATTATTGATAATTATGTGAAATCAAGAAAACCTATAAAAAAGATAGAATTAATGACTGTACACTTTAATAATTATTTTAATTAATACATTAATATATTAATATTATATTAATATATATATATTATAATTATTTTTATAAACTAATGTATATTTTAAAATATAATGTAGAAAGTAATATTTGAAAACAGAATGGAATTTGAAAGTGAAATTCAAAAAATGTTTCTTAGTGTCGGCTATTATGATAAAATAGAATTTATATATCACACATCAAAATCGGGTGTAAAAATTGAAAAAGGTAAAAATTTCCAAGAATTTAATGATAATTTATGTTGGACTTTATGTATTTGGATGTATATGTGGTGGATAATATGGTACCCTATTATGTGGTGTATTTCTGGAACTGAATTACCGCCGATGATAGCATATTACCAAGCAAGAATTGATATGAATCTATTAAGATGTATTCAACCACTCATATTGGAAGGTGCCAGTCAAAAAGATTTATTTGTTGTTACAATTTAAATTACAGTTGTTAACTAAACAATTATAATAATTATATCCATTAAGAAATTTATTATCTAAATTTCAAAAAAAAAAAAAAAAACTGAGATACAAAAAGTAATATAGTAGTTGATACTACTTAATTTATATCAAAAAGTTATATAGTTGATTTGAAAAATAAAAAATCTTTCTTTTTATTTCATTTATTTATTAGCAAATATCCATTTACATTTAGATAAATTATAAATTTATGAATTTTTATATTATTTATTTATTTATTTTTTTTTATTTTTAATATATAATATATCTATAATAAAGTATCTTAAATAAATTTATAAAATTCCTAAATAAAATAAAATAAAATAAATAAAATAAAATAAAATAAAATAAAATAAAATAAAATAAATAAAATAAAATAAAATAAAATAAAATAAAATAAAATAAAATAAAATAAAATAAAATAAAATAAAATAAAATAAATAAATAAAATAAAATAAATAAAATAAAATAAAATAAAATAAAATAAAATAAAATAAAATAAAATAAAATAAAATAAAATAAAATAAAATAAAATAAAATAAAATAAAATAAAATAAATAGTAGAAAATATAAATATGAAGTACAGATTGAATAAAATAAACTAAACTAAAATAAAATAAATAGTAGAAATATAAATATGAAGTACAGATTGAATAAAATAAACTAAACTAAAATAAAATAAATAGTAGAAATATAAATATGAAGTACAGATTGAATAAAATAAAATAAAATAAAATAAAATAAAATAAAATAAAATAAAATAAATAGTAGAATATTAAATATGAAGTACAGATTGAATAAAATAAAATAAAATAAAATAAATAGTTGAAATATGAATATAAAGTACAGATTGAATAAAATAAAATAAAATAAATAGTAGAAATATAAATATGAAGTACAGATTGAATAAAATAAAATAAAATAAAATAAAATAAAATAAATAGTTGAAATATGAATATAAAGTACAGATTGAATAAAATAAAATAAAATAAATAGTAGAAATATAAATATGAAGTACAGATTGAATAAAATAAAATAAAATAAAATAAAATAAAATAAAATAAAATAAAATAAAATAAAATAAAATAAAATAAAATAAAATAAAATAAAATAAAATAAAATAAAATAAAATAAAATAAAATAAAATAAAATAAAATAAAATAAAATAAAATAAAATAAAATAAAATAAAATAAAATAAAATAAATAGTTGAAATATGAATATAAAGTACAGATTGAATAAAATAAAATAAAATAAAATAAAATAAAATAAAATAAAATAAAATAAAATAAAATAAAATAAAATAAATAAAATAAAATAAAATAAAATAAAATAAAATAAAATAAATAAAATAAAATAAAATAAAATAAAATAAAATAAAATAAAATAAAATAAAATAAAATAAAATAAAATAAAATAAAATAAAATAAAATAAAATAAAATAAAATAAAATAAATAAAATAAAATAAAATAAAATAAAATAAAATAAAATAAATAAAATAAAATAAAATAAAATAAAATAAAATAAAATAAAATAAAATAAAATAAAATAAAATAAATAATAAAATAAAATAAAATAAAATAAAATAAAATAAAATAAAATAAAATAAATAGTTGAAATATGAATATAAAGTACAGATTGAATAAAATAAGTAGAAAAGTTAAAAAGAATAAATTTTGACTGCTAGATTGTTTTATACATATATAGTTAATAATAATAATAATAATAATAATAATAATTATGACTTTAGACTATAATAATAATAACTGAAATTTTTTTACTATTTTTATTAATATTATAAAATGTTTTTTATATATATTATAGAATTGATATTAATACAGAATACTTTTTTATTAGAAAATATTATTTTTTAATATATATTATATATATATTATTTATTAATAAAAATAATTATATAGATACAATATATTAACAATGTATGTATAATATGTACATTATAATTTAATCTTGATTTTTAAAAAATTAAAAAAAAAAAAAAAAAAAATAATAATATATAAAAAGTTTAAAATAATTTTTAAAAAGTATAGCCTTTTTATAAAATTAATTTTCGAATTTTATATTAAAATAAATTAGATTAATAAAAATAAGAAGTAATATTTATTTGATAAATTAATAGAATAAAAAAAAATAAGAAAAGGTAAATTATTAATTATATGTGCTATATTTATAATTATTTTATAATATATCTATAAGTAGTAAGATAAAATTAATATATTATATAACCAATAATTTTATTTTTAATTTTGATAAAAAATAAATTATTATATAAGCATTATTATTCTTGTGTAGTAATTAAAATTCATAAAAAAAGTAAATAATTTGTAATAAAATTTTATTTTTAAAAAGGTTTTACTAATATTTTATATTTTAATAATGATGTACATTTTAATTACTTGTAAAAATTTAGGATATATATTTAATATAAAATTTGAATATGGCGGATTATCAACAAATACGTCAACGTCACCAAAGTGAAGAAGAGACAAAAAAGCCATTATTAAATGAATATGATAATGATAATAAATATGACAAACCACAAAAAGAAAATAAAGAGGTATTATAAAAAAAGAGATAGAATAAATAGTATTACTATAAGTAATAAAATATTATTAATATATTATATTTTTTGTAATTCCCTCTTTTTTTTTTTTTTTTTTTTTTTTTTTTTTTTTTTTTTTTTTTTTTTTTTTTTTTTTTATTTTTTTTATTTTTTTTAATGAATTATAGAAAAAATCATTTTTAAAAGAAAAATCAGATCTTGTAATTGCTTGTGTATTTTTACTTTTAAGTCTATTTACTCGTTACTTTCAAATTGCTAAATCTAACATTGTAGTGTAAGTATATATACATATAATTTAAATTTAGTATTTTTTTAAGAATATTTTAATAAATTTTAATAATTATAAACTTTTTTTTTTATTAATTATTAATTTCATAATTGAAATAGTTGGGATGAAGCTCACTTTGGGTAAATATATAATATATATATTAAAAAAATATTAAATTTTAAATTTCTAATTATAAATTTGTTGAATTAATTATATTTTTAAATTATATTTTTAAAAATTAAAAAATGGCAATGTTAAAATTAATAATATACTAAAGTGGATTTGCTTCACAATATTTAAAACATGAATTTTATTTTGATGTTCATCCACCTCTTGGTAAAATGTTAATTGCCTTAGCTGGTTATTTAGCTGGTTATGACGGTCAGTGGGACTGGAAATCAGGAACAACTTTTCCAGAAACTTTAAATTTCAAAAGAATGAGAATTTTCTGTGCAACTTTCGGTGCATTAATTGTTCCATTAGCTTATTTAACTGCTTGTGAATTAAAATTCCAAAAAAAAGTTTGCTTATTAATCGGTCTTATGGTTTTATGTGGTATTATTTTTAAATGATAATAAGATTTAATAGTTATATTTAATGGCTTAATGAATGTTAATTTTCAAAATTTAATGTAATTTATATATTTTATTAGAAAACGGACTTATTGTTATTTCAAAGTTTGTTCTTTTAGATCCAATTTTAATATTCTTTACATCTTTATCTTTCTTCTGTTTAACAAAATTCCATAACCAACGTGAAAAGTAAGTTATTGTTTAAAATTTCTAATTCCTTAGATTCAATATTCATGTTTGAAATGAATATTGGAAGAGATAATAATACTTTCGGGATCATATTTTGAGTTAGACGAAGATTCCTAAATTTCTTCTATTCTATCTTTATTACTACTTACATTTAGATATTTAATCATTTTATAGACTTCATATGCTTAGAAGATATGAAATCTATATTTTCAGCCAATTCATTATTGCGTTTTATATAAAATATAAAAATAATATTAATATTAATATTAATAATAAATATTTTTGTAATATTTATTAATTTTAATATAGACCATTCTCAATGAGTTGGTTTGTATGGCTTTTTTTAACTGGTGTTTCCATTGGTTGTGTATCAAGTATTAAATGGGTTGGTCTCTTTGCTGTTGCTCTTGTTGGTTTAGTAAGTAATTTTTTTTAGTTATTAATTATTAATTTTTTAATTTTACAATATTATATATATATATATATATTTATTATTATATTTTTTTTATTGTACTTATTTTAGTATACTATTTGGGAACTTTGGGATTATCTCGGTGATATGAACATGTCAAATGTAAATTTTAAACATTTATTATTTATATTAATGTTGAATTTCATCATGAAGAATGAATATTAAAAACAATTTTTTAAAAATTATTTTAATAATAATAATAATAATAATAATAATAATAAATAATAATAATAATAATAATAACAATAATAGTAATAATAATAATAATAATAACTAATAATAATAATAATAATAATAATAATAATAACAAATAATAATAATATTTAATTAAAATAGAAAACTTATATTGGACATTGGTTGGCAAGAATACTTTGTCTTATTATAGTTCCAATTTCAGTTTATGCTTTAAATTTCTCTATTCATTTCAAAATTTTGTTTAAAAGTGGTAAAGGTGATGCTCAAATGAGTTCCTTATTCCAAGCTGGCCTTGAAGGCATTGATTTAGCGGAAAATCCATTAAGTGATTATTAAAATTTTTAAAATTTTTTATTTTTTACTTATTTATTAAATATCAATTTGATAATCTTACTTACTGTTCATAATAATCAAAAATAATATAAATTAAAATTATTTACTATTTGTTAGATATTGCTTACAATTCTAAAGTTACTATTAAAAATTCTGGTTATGGTGGTGGTTTATTGCACTCCCATGTTCAACGTTATCCAGCTGGCTCAGAGCAACAGCAAGTTACATGCTATCATCACAAAGATAGTAACAATGATTGGTTTATAAAAAAGCCATGGAATAAAGATCAAGTTCCGGATGATAAAATTGAATACTTGAAGGATGGTGATATTATTAGACTTGGTATGTTTTTAAATAATAAATACTTTATATATTAATTAATTTATATATTAAAAATTTGAATTATAAATCTTAATTTATTAATTAATTTTTATTTTTATTTTATTTTTACTTTATTATTATATTTCAATATTTTATTTTATTTTAATATTTTATTTTATTATAATTTTTTTTTTATATTTTTAAATTTTTTATATATCTTGTTTTATTATTTTATTATTTTATTATATATATATATATATATATATTTTTTTTTTTTTTTTTTTTTTTTTCTTAAATTTTTTATATATTTTATTTTGCTTTATTTTATTTTTATTTTTATTTTATTTTATTTTATTTTTATTTTATTTTATTTTTTTTTTTTTTTTTTTTTGAAATTATAAAGTTCATGTACAAACAACTAGAAATCTTCACTCACATAATGTTAAAGCTCCAATTACATCACAAATGAATGAAGTTTCTTGTTATGGTAATTTAACATTAGGTGATTCAAATGATCATTGGAAGGTTGAAATTGTTGATGTAAGTTTATGAAATAATTTATTTAAATAATGTATATTTATATAATTGCTTTAAGAGTTACTGTTGTTACTATTATTATTTAAATATGCATTTTAGTATATTTGATTGTTTTACTAAATAAAAGAATTTTTTTTTTTTTTAAAAAAAAGAAGAAAAAAAGAATATATTGAATTAATTTATTATATAATATTGAATATATATAGGATATAAAAGAAAAAAAACCAGAAAACGTGAGAGCTTTATTGACCAGATTTAGACTTAGACATGTTAATACTGGATGTTTACTTAGATCCCACAATGTTAATCTTCCGCAATGGGGTTTCAAACAATCAGAAGTTGCTTGTGATAAAAATAAGAAAAGTGATTATCAAGATAACAATATCTGGAATATTGAAAGACATTGGAATGAATTAAGTAAATTTTATTATTATGTATTTTTTTTTTTTTTTTCCTCTTCATTTAAATCATTATTTTACTTAATAATTATGATTTTTATTACTTTAAAAATTAATTATTAATTAAATCGGATGTATATAATTTATTATTATTATTATTATTATTATTATTATTATTATTATTGAATATAATTTTATTTATGAAAAATAGTGGAACCAGCTCCACCTTCTACTTATAAATCTAAATTTCTTGATGATTTTATTGATTTAAATGTTGCTATGTGGACTTCAAACAATGCTCTTGTTCCAGATCCAGATAAAGAACCTGAACAATTAGTTTCTCAAGCCTGGCAATGGCCATTAGCTTTAGTTGGTATTCGTATGTGTTCTTGGAGTGATAAAACAGTAAAATATTATATGATAGGTAATCCATTTGTTTGGTGGTTTGCTTTTTCTTCTATATTATGCCTTGGTATCTTTTCTTTAATCTATATTCTTCGTAGACATAGAAAAATTACATACGTTTGGGCTAAGAGTAATAATTATTTTATAAAGTTGAAATATATAAATGATTCAGTTATTATTAATATAAAATATTAATTATATTGCATTATAATTTTAAATATATAAATATATAAATATATAATATATATAAATATATATTATTATTATTATTGTTATTTTTTATTTTATTTTATATAAGATGAATGGTCTGACTATTGCTATAGAGGTTTAATTACTTTTGGAGGATGGGCTTTACATTACTTACCGTTCTATATTATGGGTCGTGTATTATAGTAAGTTTTATTTAAAATTTTATGAAATATTATAAATTTAATGATATAATAAATATATTATGTATATTAATATATATATATATATATTTTTTTTTTTTTTTTTTTTTTTTTTTTTTAATACTTTATATTTTAAATTATAGTCTTCATCATTATTTCCCAACTATTTACTTTGGTATTTTTGTTATTGGTTTTATGGTTGATCATATAAGTTTCTATTTTAAAAAATTTCCAATGATTCATAATATTATTGTATGCTTAATTGGTACTATTGTCATTCTTTCATTCTTATTCTTTTCTAAATTAACTTATGGTTTTACTGGTCCATCATCTGCGGTTAAAAACAGAGAATGGATTTCATCATGGCATATGGCTACTCTTGAGGATTAGGTTATCTAATTATAAAAGTAATATTAGTAATATATTAAACAAAAATTAATATATAGAAAATTTTATTTATAATCATATCACATCATATTTACATTAGAGAAAATGAAATAAAAATATAATATAAAAATAGAAATATTTAAAACATAAATAATATAATATACATAATATAGATATTTATATATACATATATATGTATTTTTTTTTTTTTTTTTTTATTTTATTTTTTTTTGCTAATAGTAATTATAATAGTAATCATAATAATAACAACAACAACAACAATAATAATAAAGAATAATGACATTATATTAAATAGTAGTAATTATAATAGTAATTATAATAATAATTACAATAATAATAATAACAATAATAAAGAATAATGACATTATATTAAATAGTAGTAATTATAATAGTAATTATAATAATAATTATAATAATAATAATAATAAAGAATAATGACATTATATTAAATAGTAGTATGTAATTTAGTATAATTTTTAGTACGTAATAATAATTTTTATTTATTTATTTTTTTTTTCTTTATAAACTATATTTATATTTATATTTATTTATTTATTGATTTATTTATTTATTTATTTATTTATTTATTGTTATTTTTAATTTATTTTTGATTTAAAATTGTTACTTTTTTATTAAATTAAATCGAAAAAATAAAAGAAAAGAATATTAGAATATTTCTATTATTATTTATTTAATACTTTATAATAAGTTGGAAATTTCTCCTAGTAGGGGAATTTACTCTCAATGTAAAATTGATTCCTTAGTACGAGGAAATAGTTCATTGACATTGAAATATTTTAAATTTATATTTATATAACTTAATTTGCAAAAGAAATTCTTGAAAATTTGGAATACTTGGAATACTATTTTGGTTAATAATACATATAATTTAAAAAAAATAATTCTACCTTCTATGTATAAATATATGTATTTTTTTTTTTTTTTTTTTTTTTATTTCTATACTTTATATTATTGTATTTTATTTTTATCTTTTATATTTTTATATATATATTTATATTTTTTTTATATTTATTCTTTTTTTTTTTTTTTTTTTTTTTTTTTTTTTATAAGTTTTTTCTTATATTATTTTTCTTTTTTATTAGTATTTTTTTGTGATTGTATTCAATTTTACATTTAATCATTTTATCTTGTATTTGCATATGTTTAACATGTGTCAATCAGTTAATATTAGCTATATTCAACAAAGATCGTTTAAAAACAAATTATTATAAAAATTTATCAACTGCAAGATATTAATTGTTTAATTAAACAACAGTTTTATAATTATATAACAATAATATTATTCATTTTCAATATGAACTTAGATTACAATTTAGCAAAATTTCGCAGAGGCCTTGTCACTATGATTATAAGTTTATAAAAATTTTTATGATTTTTTTTTATGATTTTAAGGAATTATCCATTAGACAATTAGACAACTTTACAACTTATCTAGTAATATATATATATATATATATAGTGACAAGATTTTCTTTTATATTGATATAAAATTTTCACCGAATTGTGTTTCTTATTTTATTATTAAAGTATCTGCTAATTATTTATTACATTTTCATGAACTTTAACTTTTAATATATAAAAGCCTTCATCCTTCTACTAAAGTTAATTGGAAATTTTACAAAAATTCAACTAAAAACAGAAATAATTCCAAGTCAAAGTTTAATAAATCAGAAGCACGATGCTCTGAAGTTATTATTCATCCAATGTCAAATGACATCTTTACATGTCATTTCAACGCTAATTTTTCGTTTTTTTTTTGATCTTTGTGTAAATTAGAATATTAATGGCTGGTGTTGTTTATACGAATTCAATATTCAAACCAATATGTGTCTTCCTCCAAGAAATCGGTAATAGAAAATTTATTTTCAAGGAAAACTCTTTATTACCAGTACTTTCCGGTTACAATTAATTTTTTTAAGAGCTAATAATAAGCTCCCTAGTACGAGAGGTCTATTTATTGGTATTCACGCTTCACTTTCATATAATGAAGAATCATCAATTTATAATTATATTATACAGTTAATATTACTTTGTTTCGGAATCAAAAGTGCTCAATTAGTAACATTTCTTTTCTTTAAAGTAGATGACCTAATGTTCGTTTAAAAGCTTTCTCTGAATTTAATCAATAGTTGAAAACTCATACTAATATAAATAATTGTGATAAATATTGTGTGAATATTGGAAATAAAAAATGTCGAGGTAGTCTCTTTGCAGACGATATTGTACTAATTACCCCAATTGAAACAAAAATAAACTAAAATGAAGGCTCTTCTTCGTCATGGATTTAACTGGGCCTATAAAAACGAAATATCAATGAATGTGCTACCATAGCTTTTAAGCCTTTAAATTTTGTAAATTATCATATAGTTATGAAGATCCTTCGTTTAGACTTGGGATATATTCCATTCCCAAAGAATCTATTTATACATATTTATGTATCCCTTTCAGTAACGATCATTCACTCAAACCTATTATTGCATTTATGGAGTTTAAAGTTCAGAAATCTTTATATTCATTCTTCTGTTTCATAACAAATAGGCTGATTCTTTTGCCTTAATAAAGGATATAGTATCAATTATATATTATTTGCAAAGCTTTATAATTTGCTCCACTTTTATATCCAAATATGACTAATATAAACAAAGTTCAATCTCTTAATAATATGAATTTATTATAGTGTATTGACCCTTACTTTAGTATTAAATAAATGACTCAGTTATAAATAATGAAAAGAAATCTCAGAAGAAGTATTATATTAAAAAGTAACTCATTTTCATCACGTGATTTCAAAATTTTCCTAATGCTGAATGTTGTGCTTTACTTCAAATCAAATGATTTATTAAATGGAGAAAATTTTAAATGTATAACAAAGGATCTAAAAGAGAATATTACTAAGATGTTACATTTTTCTTGGACAAAACAATCACGTTCTCTCTCTAGAAAAATTTGAGATGAAAATATTAAGAAATATAAATATGTAATTGGATTAAATTGGTCAAATAATGGTAAACGTCAAGGAATTAAAGATGCATATTATGATAAATACAAATATATTGAAACAAGAAAATAGAAAATTGTTCAAGCTCAGCATTGAATATCCCTAACTTAATTTAGGTTTTAATTGGATTTCAAGATATTAACATTTCAATATTAACAGTCTAGTTCCTTTCACAGAATCTATAAAGAGTAATTCTCTTATTAAGAATCTTTTAGTATTTTCAGGGGAGAGTTTAGTGGACACCGTACTATCTATAAAGATGTTCCTTTTTTGTTTATTTATATTTAATTGGTAATCATGTTGCTATATATTATATACATCACTGAAATTTTTTAAACTTCTGAACTTAATCTTTTATATACATTTTATTTTTATCTTTAAATTTTATAATGTATTTTTTTAAAATGTAATACATAAAAATATAATTATCTATTTAATAAAGCACTGAAAGTATATTCTCTTCCTAGTCTAAAAAAAAAAAATACATATATATCCATAAAAAAAAAGATGGATTCTATTTGTATACATATTATCAAAGAAAATTATTTATTCTTAGAATTGATCTTAAATTTTTTTTTGTTTTACAAAAATTTTAGGAATGAAACAAATAATTATAAATGGTTCGAAATTGAATAAAAAAATTTAATATTATTTAGTTATTTTGTTTAAATTGATATTATTAAAATTAATTTTCATAAGGATTAAATAAAATAATATATAAATATATATTTTTAAATATAAGACCAGAAAAAAAAAATAAGTACTATTCACTTTTATTGTTCAAAAAAAGTGACTTCTTTTGATTGATTTTATAGGTATTGTAATAGCAAAAATAAAGGTCTTTTATATTTGGATACTACTTTAGCCACTCGGAGGACATTTTTCTTTTTATAGTTACTATCTTAATTTTTCTTTATTTTATAACAAGATATAATTATATAATATTATTATTATTTTTTTTTAATTTTATTTAACTTTTAAATATATTTTTACTAAATCGATTCAGAAAAATAATTTTAATTTATTATTATATAGGTTTATATATATTTAATATATATAAAATAGTAAATTTATTAATTTGCAAACATAAAATTTTATAATATAATTATTAATTATAATTATTAGTATTATTAATTATTATTCTAATTTTTTTATTTATCCATGTGATGGATACAATAAAACTTGCCAATAATTATAAAACTTTAATTACTAATATTTCTTTATCTCTATATTAAAATAATTAAATAATTAATATTAATTAATTATTTAAATATTATAAAGAATGATAATCAAATTGATCTATAGAATTATCTTTATAATTATCTTGATAATTATAATATTTTTGTTTTTATATATAAAACTATATAAATAATTATATTTATTTATAGTTGATATTTTATTTTATATTAATAATTCTATTAATATTTCATATTTTAAAGAATTATTATTTATTTTTATTTTTTTATTTTCAATCGTAAAATATATATATTTTAGATAGTAAATTATATAATATATTAAATAAATGTTTTGAGGAAGCTTTTAAATATTTATAAATAAATATCAACAATATAATTTTTTGCTTATTTTTGGAATAACCATATATTATTTTTTATTATATAAAATACAATTAAATAAAAAAAAAAAGAAAAAATTAAATTATATTTCAAAGCCTATAAATAATTTATCAATAAAGTAAAACAACAAAAAGTAAAAAAAATACCAAAATGAATTCTCAACAATATGTATGTATAAAAACGTATTTTTTTATTTTTTATTATTATTATTATTATTATTATTATTATTATTACTATTATTTTATTTTTTTTTTATTTTAATTTTTATCTTAATTTTTAGGAGATAATATCATTTTATATTATTATTATATATACATACATTTATCTAAAATTTCAATAATATTAATGTATTTTTTTTTTTTTGAATAATTAAAGCAAAATAACATGAATGAAAATGAATATAACAATTTATTAAATAAAATGAATTATCTTAATATAAATGACCAAGCTTTTCAAAATAATATCAATATCAATAATAATAACAATAATAATAAACAACTTCAACTTCAATCCAAATCTCAGCCTCAACAAAATATGACATATGATTCTTTAAATGACATGATAATGAGTGACTATTGTGAATGTGAAACCTCAATGTTTAATAATGGTTACTTTTCATCTTCTATTTATCATTAAATAAGAATCAAAATTGGACTAATAAAAAAAACTATATAAATTTATTTCTCCTTAACATTATTATTAAATTATATTAAAATAAAATTTATCTATTTTTTTTTTTTTTAATAATATATAAAAAACATTAATATTAAAACTATCATAGATAATCATTTATCGTATTTTGAATATTCTTATTAAAGAATATTGCAAATATATAATATATATAATATAATATATATATAAATAGTAATAGTATTTATATAATTTTTTTTAAAACAAATTTTATAAATATATATATATATTTAAAGATAGTTTTTTATATTCCCAAAAATGACACACTAATCAAATATCATTAAAATATAATTATTATAATTAGTATGATAATAATTAATGAAAATATGCATTAAAACAAAATAAAACAAACAAACCAAAAAAAAAAAAAAAAAAAAAAATAATACATATATTTATATGAAAAATTATAAATAGAAAATATTTATTTTTAAGTACTTTATGAAGGAAAAAAAATAAATATTTTCTATTAATGAGATACATATTATTTTAAATATATAAATATATATTATTTTATTAATATATAATTTAAAATTTTTATACCAATGTATATACATAATAATATTATTCAATAAAATATTTATAAAACCTTTATATACTCAAATTTGATATTTATAATTATTATTATTATTATTATTAATTTATTTGCTTATTTAATAAATATGTTCAAAGATACATATATGTATATTTTAAAGTAAATATATATTAAATAATAGTCTATATACTTTTATGGTAATCATGATTAGTAATAAAGAAATAAAAAATAAAAAACAAAAAACAAAATAAAATTAAAATTTTTTTTTTCTCTAAAATAAAAACATGAAAAATTAAATAAGTTCATCTATAAATAGATATATATATAATTTATATTAATCAATACAATAATTATTAAAAAAAAATAAATAATTCAAAAATAATATAAATATTATAAATAAATAAATAATAGTTTTTTTTTTTTTTTTTTTTTTTTTTTTTTTTTTTTTTTTTGTTCTTTCTATTATATCGTTTTGACTTTTATCATTTTTGTTCTATAATTAATTTTGTTTTCTACGTTTTAAAATTCTTTCTATTATTCTTTTGGCTTCGGTATCTCCTAAGGATTCGGTATCTTCAAAATATTCTGGTGAAATATCAAGTAACCATTCTGGTTGAATTGATGTAACAGTTCTAATATAATTTCTGGTTGTAAGAACAAATTCATTGTATATAACCCATTCTGGTTTATTGACTATGCAGGTCGATGGATGTAAATGAACAATCTAGTAAAATAAATATTATTTAATATTATGATTAATATTGTATAGATTTATCAATATATAAATATAAAGTCAGATTTAAATTTAATTAATCAATTAATAAATAAATAAATAAATAAATAAATAAATAAATAAATAAATTGATAATTTAGAATAAAAATAAAAATAAAAATAAAAAAAAATTACTTGATTATCTTTTAAAGTTAAGTAATGACCAGATTTTTCATGATGAGCAACTTGCATAAAGAATCCAGATGCTAAAGCTCTACAAATATTATTATAATATTGTTTACCATTACCTCTAAATTCTGTAGTATTAATTTCTAAACCAATCTTATTCATAATTCTCATTAATTGATTTCTGACATTGGTAGCACTCTTAATACTACGATGGTTAATAAAGTTATCATAACACCATTTAGAATCTTCATCATTATCAATATATTCTTGATAGGTGGTTAAAAGAGAAATGTGATCACCTAAAGGATGAGCAAATTGCTTTTTATATTCATCGGCAAGCTTTCTTTGATCATTCGGTCTTAAATAAACATTTGGTGCAGATAACATTGACACAATAGTTAAAACTTCATTGGAACAACTATAATCAACAGATCCAATAAGAGTACGTGAAACTTGTGGTTCCAATGGGAATTCAGTCATGTATTCACCAATTTTAGTTAATTCACCATCATCATCTAATGCACCAAGATAATTTAGCATTTCTAATGCCCTCATTAATGTTTCTGGAGCTGGTGCATCCATAAAATCAAAATGAACTAAGTCATCAATTCCTAATTTCTTTAATTGTAAAACAACACTACCTAAATTACTTCTCATAATTTCAGGATAGGTTTGTTCAATTAAATCATTAGTGTAGGATTCTTCTGTATATAATCTGAAACATTTACCTTCCCTAGTACGACCAGCACGACCTGCACGTTGTTGAGCACTAGCTCTACTAATTGGACTAACTAATAAACTTTCAACTCTAATACGTGGATTGTAAACTTTTTGCTTTGAGAAACCAGGATCAATAACATATACAATACCATCAATAGTAAGTGAAGTTTCAGCAATATTAGTAGCTATAATAATTTTTCGACCTGGAATCTTCTTTTCACCATGTGGTGGTGGTGGATCATCGAATATATGTTGTTGAAGGTTCGGTGGAAGAGTTGAATATAATGGAATACATCTGAGCTTACCAACGTCAGTTGAAGAATGCATTAAGTTATCAGCTTCGGCTTGTAATTTTCTACAGGAATCTTCAATTTCATCTTCACCAGTTAAGAATAACAATATATCGCCTGGTTCTTCATAAGTATGAATTTGAAGAGCCGTACGAAGAGCAGCTTCTAAGTAATCTCTTTCAGGTTCTGCAGTGTAATAAATTTCTACTGGATAAGTTCTACCCGGAACAGTTAATAATGGTGCATCATTAAAATATTTTTGGAATTTCTCGGCATCTAATGTAGCACTCATGACAATGATTTTTAATTCTGGTCTTTTTTTGGCAACTTCTTTAATTAAACCCATTAAAATATCAGTGGATAAAGTTCTTTCATGAGCTTCATCAAGAATAATAGCAGAATATCTAGTTAATAATGGATCTGTCATTGCTTCTCTTAAAAGCATACCATCAGTCATATATTTTAAAAATGTTTTATCAGAAGTACAGTCTTCAAAACGAATACTGTATCCAACTTCTTCTCCCATTTTGACATCCAATTCTTCTGATACACGCTTAGCAACTGACATAGCAGCAACTCTTCTTGGTTGAGTACAAGCAATCATTTTATGCTCAAGATGTGGTTGGTTATCAAAAGCTAAAAATTGTGGAATTCTATTCATTATAATGGATTGTTATTAGTTAAGTTATTTTTTAATTAATATTTAATATCAAAAGTTTTTTTTTTTTAGTAATAATTAATATATTAATATAATGTTTTATATATAATTTTTTAATATAAATATATATTTATATAAATAAATTATAAAATAAGATTATATTATTTCTTGATAAAATAAAATAAATAAAATATATATACATATTTTTAAAATAATAATAATAATAATAATAATAATAATAATAATAATAATAATAATAATAATAATAATAATAATAATAAATTTTAACATACTGTGTAGTTTTTCCTGAACCGGTTTCACCAACTAAAATTAAAATTTGATTTTTGTGAATTAATTTTAAAAATTCATCTCTATAATTGTGAACTGGTAATAAACGTCTTTTCTTTAAAATTTCTCTATATCTTTCACTGAATTTTTTACCAGTAAATGGATTGAATTCACCATCTTCTAATTTCTTAGTTTGTTTTGTTCTTGTCTTACCTTTAATTAAACCAAAGAATTCTGATTCATTTTCATTTTTAATATCATTTTCTTCTGTTTTTTCTTTCTTATTTTTTTTGTCCTTTTTTTCTTTTTTTTCTTTCTTATCTTTCTTATCTTTCTTTTCTTTTTTTTCTTTTTTTTCTTTTTTTTCTTTCTTTTCTTTCTTTTCTTTCTTATCCTTCTTATCCTTCTTATGTTTTTTATCCTTCTTTTCTAATTTTATTCTTTTTTTTTCTAATTCTTCATCATCTTCTATCTGTCTTTTTTTATCTTTCAATTCGTCCTTTGACATTTTTATTTCATTAAATTATTAAACTTTTCTTTTATAAATTTAAAGTAAAAAAATATCTGTATAAAAAAAAAAAAACATGAAGAATATTGGCTCGTTAAATTTTTAATTTATGATTGGTAAAAAATAAATAATAATTAATTTATAAATGTAATATATTATGAACATTAAGTTATGTACTAAAATTTAATAAAAATTTTTAATTTTATTTTTCTGTGAAATATTATTTTAATTATTTTATTATTTTGGAAGATCAAATAATATAAAAATTATTAAAGTAAATAATATAAATATAATATAAATAATTAAATAAGTATATTACTAAATAACTAAATTAATAAGTAACTAAGAAAGTAAGTAAATAAGTAACTAACTAACTAATTAACTAAATTAATAAATAAATAAATAAATAAATAAATAAATAAATAATAAATAAATAAATAAATAAATAAATAGATAATAAATAAATAAATAAATAAATAAATAAATAAATTTATAAATAAATTTTAATTTAATAATTATTATTTTATTTATATTTAGGTTTGTTTGTAATTTCATATTAAATAAAGTTTATTAAAATTTTTTTTTAATTTAATAATTAAAACAAATTTTTTTATATAATATTGAAATTAACATTTAACATATAAAATACAGTTGTATGAATAATTTTTTAAAGTTTGTTATATTTAAGAAAAATGTATTAAAAGATGTTTTCAATGGAAAATCCAGATGTAGTTGACATTATAAATTCACACTCGGAAATTCGAAGTTATTTTACAGTAAAGAAAGTTTTAACTAGAATTTCATTATATAAAAATAGTTATACTAAAATCCATTATATATATATATATATTTAAATTAATAAACATTTTATTGAACCAAACTAAAATTGGGGTGAAATCATATGTAGAAGTATGTTTAAATTAAGTTTTTATTATTAAAATTTAATAATAATAATATTATATATATATTATTCTTTAATTTAGATATCACTGGTTCTTTTATAGCAAGATGTACAATTTAATTTGAAAATATTATTAAAGATAAAGAAAAATCAAATCCAAAAATTCATTGTTGTATTTTAGCAATCCATGTTTTTCATATTACCAGCTTTGATTTAAGAATATAAAAAAAGAAAATGTAATTATTGATATTTGTACTGTAATATACATACATCGTCATAGATTTTCAAATACTGAAATTGATTTATATTTATTTTTTAAGTTTTAAATTATATTATAAAACTTCAGATGAATCAATGAAACAAGATATAAAGTTGAAAGTAAAGAAAATGAAATGAAAGAAATTATTCTAGAAAAATCAATTCATGATAGAATTTCTAGTAATTTAAACTCAAGATTTGTAATTATAATTATTAGAATTCACACTTCAAATTTCGTAATTTCAAATTTTATTTATTATTTTATTAATAATTTTATTTATTTATTTATAATTATAGTTAACTACTTTTTAATAATTATTTTTAATATTCTTTTTTATATATATTTTTACTACATAAATTTTAATTATGTCACAATTATATTTTATGTGTTATTACATAAATGTTTTATGTACGTCATACATGCGCCATATTACAATTTATATAATAGTTGATATCTTAATAATTTATAATATTTATACATAAAATTTATATATGTTATTTTGTTTAATAACAAGAATAATATTCATATATTAAACTTTATTTCTAACATTCCCCCTAAAGTTTAATATTCTTTAAATAAAAAAAATTTATTATTTTTAATTACTAAAGCTAGAAAGAATGTTATTTCTAAATTTACTCATTAGAGTAGAATTAAGATATTTGGTAAAACCATCAGCTATATTATGTTCTGATTTAATATAATTTAATTTTATTTTACCTTCTCGAACTAGTTCTCTAATTTTGTGATATTTTAAATCAATATGCTTTGACTTAAGATTTATAGTTTCGTTTTCACAATTATAAATTGCAGCTTTATTATCCGAATTAATTGTTATATTATTTATATTTATATTTAGTTCTTTAAATAAATTTTTATACCATAAACATGTGCACTCATGTATCCCGTAATATTCACTTTCTGCTGTAGAGACTGCTACAGTATTTTGTAATTTAGAATACCAACTAACGGGTCCTGAGTTTATTGTCATCACGTATCCAGTGGTAGATTTTCTAGTATCGGGATCACCACCTAAATCCGCATATACGTAGACCTCAAAATTATAATTATCATTTTTACTAAATTTAATTCCATAATTTGGTGTGTATTTTAAATACCTAAATATTTTTAAGACATTAAACCAATCCTCATAATTTGGATTTTGATTTTTACGTGATGCTTTACTTACCGAAAATAAGATATCTGGCCTTGTACATATGGCAAGATATAATAGATTACCAACGGCTTGTCTATATTTTGTTGAATTAAATGTTTTCTCTTTTAATTTTTTATTATTAATTGGAATCATATTTGAGCATGGTTTTAATTTATCTATATTGAATTTTTTAAATATATCATTCAAATATCTCTTTTGATGAATTAAATATCCATCTTTACATTTCACAAATTTTATACCTACTATAAAATCAACATAACCTGTATCAGTTATATCAAATTTATCTTTTAATAATCTTTTAACTTTTAAAATTTCTTTATTTTCACCTGTGATGAGAATATCATCTACATATACACCTAGAAGGCAAATAATTTTATTATGTGTATTCCTTTTAACATACAGACAAGGTTCACTTAATAGTCTATTAAAATTCATGTCAATTAGAGCTTCATTTAGAGTGTCATTCCACATACGTCCTGCTTGTTTAAGACCATATAAAGCTTTGTTTAACTTGCAATATTTCATTCCTTGATAGTCGTCACCTTCTGGTAGTTCCATATATATGTCTTCATTTAATTTTGCATTTAAATAAGCTGCCTTAATATCTAATTGATGTATGTTATAATTATTCTTTGCAGCTATAGAAGTAATGATCCTAATTGTATCTTGTTTTAAAGTGGGTGCGAATGTTTCTTTATAATCTATTCCATATTGTTGAGTAAAACCACGTGCCACTAATCTTGCTTTTTTCTTATATACTCTACCATTAGCATCGTGTTTGTTTTTAAATACCCAACGAGTAGAAATAACATTGACACCTTTAGGAAGTTTCTTAATAGGCGTATAAACATTCATTTTTTTCATATTATTTAATTCATTATTAATTGCTGTAATCCACTCATCTTTATCTTTTCGAAAGAAAATTTCCTGATAAGAATTTGGTTCATCAGATTCTTTCTTCATATCGACAGCCATGAATGAATTATTTTCCATGATTTCATCTATATTAAAAGATTTATATTTTTTACTTTCATAATTACCTATATTAGATTTATTGATACGATTATATTTTCTTTTTCTAAGTTTTCTTTTGTATTCAATAATACTGGATTCGCTAAAAGGTGATTCACTAATTGGGGTATCATTGTCATCTAATATATCTTCTATGTTAAAAGTTTTATATTTCTTGCGAATTTCAGTATTATTTCTTTTAAACTTTCTTTTCCTATTCACTCTTAAGGAATTATTATTATTATTATTATTTTTTAATTTAATGTCATTTAAATTATTTAAATTTGAACTTGAATTTGAATTTGAATTGTCATTGAAATTATCTGATTTCATTTTTGTAAATTTGTCTTTGGAATTATTTAAATTAGTAGAATTAACTTGTTTATCTTCAATTGAATTTTTATTTTTAAAATTAGAATTAATTTGTTTATTTTCATTTGAAATCACGGATTCCTTAACTTTTTTCCTTTCCAAAGAATTATTCTTAATTTTATTTTTTAAATTTGAATTGTTTGAGTGTTTATCTTCATTAATGAATTTAGAATTATTTTTGTGTTTATTCGAATCCTTAGTTTTAATTTTCTTTTCTTTTGAATTTGAATTATTATTTTTTAATTTATTATCTAACCTTTTGTTTACATTACTTCTTAAATTATATCTTTTATTAACATTATTATAATTATTAATATCATTACTTATTCTTTCGCAATTAAATTGGTTGGGTCATTTATATTACTTAAATTTGTATTTATATTATCATTTACATTAATTTTGTTTTCATTATTATTTAACACGTTTATTTCATTAGAATTTACATTATCAATATTATTTGTGTTATTACTTACGCGTTTATTAATTTGTTTTATAGTATCATTATTACTTACAGTATTACTTACGCGTTCACTTAATTGCTTATCTGAATAAACATTACTTTTAAAAGAGTTATTAATAAAATTATTATGTTGAATTAAATTTGGTTTTTTGTTTACATTTATAAAATTTGATTTTTTGTTTACATCATTCGAATTGTTTGAATTCTGAGTATGTTTCAATTCCTCGTTTTCAATTGAAATTACATTTTGTAAATTTTCTTCACTAGTGTTGGCAATTTCCTTCCCTTTCTGTTTATTTGAAATATCCTTTGAATAAGTATCGTTATTTTCTTCAATTAAATTTGAATTTGAAGATTTATTTACATTTGAATTATTTGATAATTTATTTAATATATCCAAATTAATATTTAAATCATTTTTATTTATTAAATTATTATTATTATTTAAATTATTAAAATTATTTTTATTATTTAAATGATCATTATTTTCATTAGAAAAATTATTATAATTTTCATTTTGAAAATAATTATTATAAATGTCCGGATTTAAATTATTCAATGGAGCATTTATGTTTTGTGAATTTAATTTTTCGTTTATATTATTTTCTTTTATATTAAAATTTAATTGACCATTTAAATTATTATTAATAAAATTTAAATTATTATTTAAATTATTATGATTAAGGTTATCTTGATTAAAATTTTTAATTAAATTATTTTGGTTAAAATTATTATTTAAATTTATATTATTATTTAAATCACTTTGATTGTTATAATTAAAATCTTTAAAAATTTCTTGAATATCATCGTTATTATTATCTTCAGAAAAAATTGTAAAATTAACAATATCTGGAATAGTATTAGGATTTCCAACATTTCCAGGAATATCCTCAAAGAATTCCACTGCACGAGATAATATAACTTTATTGTTATTGTAATCATATATTTTGTATGCAGTTGGATTTAAATTATCATATCCAATAAATATGCCTGGAAGGGTAGAGTTATAAAATTTCTTTCTAAATTGTTTTGGAACGTAATAAAAACATTTACAACCAAAAACTTTAAATTTATTGTAATTTACCTTTTTATCAAATAATACTTCAAAGGGGACTTTTTTGTTGTTTCCTTTGTGAGGTATATTATTATGTATATAATTTGCTGTGGAGACAGCATCTTCCCAAAATCTACGACTTAATTTGGCATCTTCCAGCATGGCACTAGCATTACTAATAACAGTTCCATTAAGCCTTTCAACCCTTCCGTTTTGTTGTGGATTATAAGGTACTGTAAGTTGATGAACAATACCTTCGTTATTTAAAAATTCTCTAAATTTCGAATTCGCGAATTCAAGTCCATTATCCGTTTTAATATATTTTATAGTTTTATCAAATATATTTTTTATTCTTTTATACCATATAATAAAAGCATCAAAGGTATCCGCCTTTGATTTTAGGAATATAACCCATCCATAACGAGAATAATCATCTAAAATGGAGAGAAAATATTTGTTACCATATATAGATGGTTCTGATGAACTCACAAGATCCATGTGAATTAATTCAAAGGTGCCTTTAGTTTTATTTTCAGACCTAGGATATTGAAAATTTTTAAGTTTTGCTCTTGAGCAAATAGGACACTTTTGTTTAATGGGTATATCCTTTAGTTTCTCTTTAATAAGGTCAATATTAAAATGACCCAGTCTTCTGTGCCATAATTCAAGATTATTATTTGATGCATTCTCTAAATTATAGCAAACAATAGATTTTTTATTAAAATTTAAATTTTTTAATGTTGTATATAATTTGTATGTTTTAGAATCATTTGAAAATATTGTACAAATTTTATTCTTTACTTTATTATACAATGTAACACAATTTTTATTATTGCATTTATAAAAAATTATTTTATAATTTTTATTTATAAGTTGATCAATTGAGATGAGATTTCTTTTGAATTCTGGAATATATAAAACATTATTAAGTTTGATTTTTGTATTGTTAACGTATCCAATGTATTGTCCAATAGATTTCGCTATGACGTATTCCCCCGTAGCAAAGTAAATTAATTTATGTATCCTTTTGACGTTAGTAAGTATGTTTACATCATTTGCCATATGATACGATACACCAGAATCCAGTGTCCAACATTGTACGCTATTGTTATTGAAATCTTCATCTATGTTATTTTGTATATTGTCAACAGTATAGTATTGATAACTGTGTTGCAATATACCTTGCTTATCTAAAAATTTATATGTTTGTTTTTGTTGAATTTTTGATCCCTTTGTTTACCTTTGCTATTATTCAATACTATAGCTAAGTTATTTTGATTCTCCTCATTATTATTGTAATCAGCTGTAAATGCCTCTGAATAAGAGTCATCATATCCCTTATCTTCTGCATTATTAGCTTGATATCTTCTTCTTTTGTTGTATCTTTTGTTGTGATTAGGGGATTGATGTTCATTTTTATTTATATATTTGCCTTTACTTTTCCTTGTTATTTGTTTTTCATGACAATATTTTGCGATATGTCCTCTTTTATTACATTTATAACAAATAACATTATTTGTTCTGTTGAAACTATTATATTTTTTAAAGTTATTATTTTTATTATAGCTGTATAGAGCCATACCCTGTGTTTTCTTTATTTCTTTATCTTTCAATTGTTTTAATCTTGGTACGGACTTTATGGGAGCAGCACTTATCCCAGTCATCTTGATATTCCATCATATTTGATTTAGATTGAATATCATCAGGTAAAGCAGACCATAAATAATCAAATTTTTCATCTGAGGATGGTTCCGCATTCAATTCCCTTAACTTATTGAATTTATTTATCATATTTGAAAGAAATAAGTTGAAATCTTCATTTCTATCGTATTTCATTTCATCTAATTCATTTTTTATTTCGGTCTTTAATGCATTATTACTTTTCTTAAAACTAATTTTAATATTATTCCAAATATCATAAGAAGACTTTTCCTCGAAGCCAACCTTCATAAGTAATTCATCAGATATATTCTCACTGATAAGCCATTTTGCTTTACAGTCTTCTTTAATCATGTCTTTTGTTATTTTCTTTTTGTAATATTTATCACTGGTTCCAATTACCTTAATCAGTCCTTCCTCGTACTCGGAATCAGTTTTATTAATCTTAGGTAGCATATCTTTCTCAATGCATTCCTCAAGACCATTTATGATAAATAATAGTTTCATCTTAATTGCCCAAACTTCATAGTAGTCACAATCAATTTCCAACTTCTTGAATGTGCCATTTGAGTTGTTTGTTATGAACTTATCAATTTTGAAGTTTGACATTTTAAATTGAAATTTCAAAAATAATTAAAACTTGTAATTCTTAAAAAATAATTAAATATACTAATTTTGTTATTTTGAATATACTGTAAAATATTTTTAAAGCTCAAAAATGAGACTCTTAATCTATTAGAATTCACACTTCAAATTTCGTAATTTCAAATTTTATTTATTATTTTATTAATAATTTTATTTATTTATTTATAATTATAGTTAACTACTTTTTAATAATTATTTTTAATATTCTTTTTTATATATATTTTTACTACATAAATTTTAATTATGTCACAATTATATTTTATGTGTTATTACATAAATGTTTTATGTACGTCATACATGCGCCATATTACAATTTATATAATAGTTGATATCTTAATAATTTATAATATTTATACATAAAATTTATATATGTTATTTTGTTTAATAACAAGAATAATATTCATATATTAAACTTTATTTCTAACAATAATAATTATAATATTGAAATTTCATATTATTAATTTTAATTTAATTAACATAATATTCTTCTTATAGTAATATGAAGAATATTAATGATGATCAAATTATAATAATAATAATAATAATAATAATAATAATAATAATAATAATAATAATAATAATAATTGTTGACTGCACTCATAATTTAACTATATATTTAATTTATTTATTTATAGTATTTATTTATATTTACGTGTATTTATTTATTTATATTTAATGATTACTTAAATGTATTATGATCTATCGTCTTGTATAAATCTATGTTAATTATCTTTTAATATTTATTTAATTAATTTTTAATTTATTTTATGTTATGGAAAACGCATGTTGTAACATGTGACTTTATTACTTATTTAAAGCTGAAAGATAGATCATACACTTATTTCCCTTGTATACCATATTCCATAAGGAATATTATTATAGATCTAAATTTAATAAAGCTAACAGATTAAGAGTCTCAGTTGACTCATATCATTTATTATTAAAAGTACCTAATTAATACGCTTCACCGCTTCGAAATCATGCAAGACTTTAACTTAGCTAAGGACCAACGCCTCCATGGAAAATCCAACTTTAATGAGTGGAAATTCCTTATTGACAATGCCGCTAAACGTCAAGGTATTAAGGAATTCATGGAAGTCGACGTCGTTGGAAAACTTAATGATGTAGGTTTTGATTACAACCCCAATGTCAATGATGTTATCAACAAGGTAATTACTAAATTAATTACCAAAATGTTGCCGCAAGCTCCTGCCGCACCTATTCGAAACAATAATGCTGAGGTTAATCGAAACAATGACGTTGATATCAATACTCAGCTAACTAACTTTTTTGGTAATCCTCTTAATCATATCAGATTAGTTGAGGAAGCAGAAAGGATCGATGCTGACATGATACTCATGATCAGTAAGAATGTCGATGATTCTGTTTTAAGAGAAATCAGCAGACTTAATAATGGTTTCCGTATAATGGAAAGACTCAAATCAAAATATGGAAATTCAAATGCTGATATGGAATACTGGCTTAAAAGGTTAAGAAGTATTAAAGCCAGAGATAGAAATCAAATCATCGAAAAGCTAGAACTTATGAAAGAAACTTTCGATGATATGGAAGAACAACATGTGGAGATCACTGATAAGGAAAAATTAAAATATCTCTATAACGTACTACCGGATGATTATAAAAATATCATTCAAATTAATTTGAATAGTGACCCTAATGTATATATTAATAATCTCAAAAGTTTTATTTATGCAAAATCTTACCTAGAAAATTGGGAAGATAACAAAACCATTGAAAAAGATGATCCAATGGACCTAGATTTTATCAGTAGAGGAAGAAGAACTAGTAATTCCTCAAAGAAAAATGAACACAACAACCATAATAACAAAAGCTCTAACTCTAAGAAAAGAGGAAAGCAAAATGGTAACCAATATAACAATAATAATAAAGATAATAGTAACAAAGACAATAATAATAAATCATATTGTCACATTTGTGAAGTTAAAGGACACTCTACCAGAAACTGCATATATAATATGAAGACGAAGTCAAATCATAATAAAGGGAGGCAAGAAAAGCTTCAAGTAAAGACCACATTAAATGATCATCCAAAGAAGTCTTTACATTTAATAAGTAAAATTTCTGATCCAGACAGTGCCAGTAGTTATGACGATAATTTTGATTTTGAAGACGCAAGGGCACTGATAGAAAAACAAGAAGAAATAAACATTGACAATAAGGTTAAATTTTCTGGATTAATTGAATACGTGAATGATAGTTTTATTATTCCAAAGGAGATAACAATTCCTAATAAAAAAGAGGAATTATATGTAAACAACATCAATTATTATGAAGAAAATGATAAGACTAGTGAATGGTTATATGATACTGGTGCTGGAGAACATATAACTAATGATTTTAATTTGCTAAATAATTTTATTCACTGCAAAATAAAGTTAAGATGTGCCAATGGGACAATGTGTAGCTTCGAAGGATATGGTACTTACGAATGTTACATTAATGGAATATATTTACGACTAGACAAGGTATTATATTCAAAATCTGCAACTAAAAATCTTATTAGTGGAATAGAACTGGCCAAAATAGGATATAGAGTCATTATTGACACTGATGATTATACACGTGGTAGATTTAACTTATGGGGTCCAAATAATGTATATATAGGAACTTATTATTCTACAAATGATAATCAATTCTTAGTAAATACTTACAAGATTAATAAAAACTTTGAAGAAAAGGATAAAAATATTATGGCTTTAAACGAAGTTGATGAAAAAAGCCTTGAAATTTGGCATAGAAGACTAGGTCATTATTACCTAGAAAACATAAACAAATATCTAAGTTTACACCAAATAAAAACTTCTAAATGCATAGAATGTAAAGTAGCTAAAATGTCAAGGAAATCACACGGAGGAAAAACACCAAAAGCTACGAAAATATTAGAAATAATACATTCAGACATTTCAGGTCCATACAATTCATCTATCAATAATAAAAAATACTTTATTACATTCATGGATGAATTCTCAAGAAAAGTATGGATATATACTTTAAAATCTAAAGCCGAAGCCCCCGAATTAATTGTGGAATTCTTCAAGTACTTAAATAACCAATTTGAAGAATATAATATTAAAATATTTAAATCAGATGGAGGAAAGGAATTTAAAAATAAAACAGTTAATAAATACTGTAAAGAAAATGGAATAGAAAAAACCTATTCTCCTCCAGGTTGCCCTGAAGTTAATGGAAAAGCTGAAAGAATAAACAGAACTCTTAGAAATTCAGCTAAAACTCTTCTATATTGGGCAGAATTATCAGAAAACTTTTGGAATTTCGCCATAAAACAGGCATGCTACATATATAACTTAATTCCCCATTCAGGAAATAAATTTTTAATACCCAATGAAGTATTTTACAACAAAAAGGTAGAGTTAAAACATTTAAAAACCTTTGGTTGTGTGTGTTATTACAGGGATGATACACAACACAAATCAAAATTTTTACCAAATGCTAAGAAGGGCGTATTCTTGGGATTTGATGATAAAAAATATTCATATATTATCATGGATATTGAAAATAATAAAATACATTATACTAACGATGTAGAATTCGTTGAAGAAGAGCCTAGTAAACACAAATACGAAACAAGCAATTATAAAGACTCTTACTTCTCATTTATGAAAGACAACAATAGAAAAGATATGAATCCAGAAGATAATATTATAAATGAAGATAATAATATAAATGAAGATAATAATATGAACAATGAAAATAATTTTAATGGAAGAAACATCTTAAATGAAGAAAACAGTTTAAATGAAAATATTAATAATGAAAGGACTACTAATACAGAACATAAAAGTAATTACATTAAAAATAAGCATGTCAATAATATATCGTTAAATGAAGAAAATCAAGAATTTGATAATAAAGATATAAACCAGAAAAATAACCATAATTTAAATAAAGATGTTGAAATTAATTCTAAAATTAATCCTGAAATTAAAAATAAAAATAATTGTGAATTTAAATTGAAATTCAATTTCAACAATGTTGACAAAAATAATTCTGAAAATAATTATTTGAATGAGATAAATAGAAATTTAGAAATAATAAATAAAAATTATAATAAAAAGTTTAGAAATAATACTAAGAATACCAATTTTAATTCTAACATTATTGAAAAATATAAACCAGAAGATCCTGCTTACGCCGCCTCAACTTCCAGCAGGAACAAAGGAAAAGAAAAAATAACCGAATTTGAAAATTTTGATAAAAATAAAATATTTTTAAATAATGAAAAATCAAGCCAAAATTTACAGAATTTTACAATAAATAATAATAATATGAAAAAAAATTTTAATAATAAAAATTTTTCAAAAAATGATGAAAATTTTCAAGAAAATCTATTGGCTGAAGCAAAATCACATTCATATCATATCAAAAAATCTTCAAATAATTCAATAATAACATATGACAACAATAATGATTCACATAAATCTATTAATAATTCAAATAAATCAATGAATATCAAAAATTTACCAAAAAATGATCAAAATTTTATTAATAAAAATTTTTTATCGAAAAATAATAAATTAATTCAACAAAATTCAAAATCCAGCGACTCTATGAAGAAAAACTATAATTTCTCCACTCCTACAATAGATATCAATAATATTCCTTCAGATAATAAAAATACGGTAATGGAAAATCTTAAAAATATAACTCTTCCATATAATATTAATCAGAATTTACCTTTAATAACCGATTCTTCAACCAACCAAATTTCTCAAAAATCAGACGAAATTTCACTTACTAATAATAACGAAATAAATAATAAATTTAGCAACAATAATATAGTAAACAAAGAAAATTATGCCCATAAATCTCTTATAGATGCATCAAGTGTTATTGATTTTAATAAAGATGAAATTATGGATGACATTGTAGCCAATACAGAATATGGCAACATCTATAAAAGACCACTTAGTCCAAAATATAAAGAGACTGCACCTACTAATATTAGTTCTCGTAGAAAACTAGACCAAATCAACGACATTATTATTGCTTCTATATTTTGTCACATTCCTAATACGTATGAAGAAGCAATAAACAGTGAAGACAAAAATAACTGGATTGAGGCTATTAATGATGAACTTAATAATCTTTATTCTAATAATATTATGACTTTTGTTAAAAATGTACCTAAAAACAAAAACATCATTACCACAAAATGGGTTTTCAACACTAAACGTGATTCAAATAATAATATTTATAAATATAAAGCTCGTTTAGTTGCTCGTGGATTTAAACAAAAATGGGGAATCGATTATGAATTAACTTATTCTCCTACTCTAAACATTGATGGTCTTAAATTAATATTCGCTATTTCTGCTGCTCTTAAGTGGAATATTTTCCAGCTAGATATAAAGGTCGCTTACCTTAATGCTCCGCTTGATAAAGATATTTATACTACTATTCCTAAAGGCGATACGCGCTTTGGGCGGGGATATTGGAAGCTCAACAAAGCTTTGTATGGCCTTAAGCAATCTGGTAGACAATGGTATAATACCATTAGAAAATTTCTAATAAAAAATAAGTTCATTCAAATTAAATCCGAACAATGTATTTTCAAATTTACAAAAAATAATATAACAAAATGCATTATCGGCTTATACGTGGACGACATGGTCATCGCTGGAGAAAACGAATACATTAAACAAATAATAAATAAAATAAAATCAAAATTTAAAATATCTAAATGTGATCCAATTGAATACATATTAGGAATTGAAGTAAAGAAAGAAAATAATTCATATATTATTTCACAGAAAAATTTTATAAATAATATGTTATATAAATTTAATATTGATAATACAAAGAAAAGAAAAACACCATGTACTGGTGATAATAAAATATCAGAAAACAATAAACCTTTCGATAAAACAATCTACAAAAGCGCAATAGGTTCCTTAATATACCTTTCGAAATGTACTAGACCTGACATAGCTTTCGCTGTAAATAAAGCTTCAAGAAAATGTGAAAATCCAACTATATCGGATTGGAACAAAATAATAAATATTCTAAAATATATTAATAGTACCAAAGAATTTAAGATAGAATATAATGGAAAGGGGGAGCTTGTTGCATATACCGACTCTGACTTTGCCGGCTGTTTGGAAGATAGAAAATCTACCTCAGGAGGAATAATACTTATGGGAACAAGTCCGATATGCTGGTTGTCCAAGAAACAAACAAGTGTTGCTACGTCTACTGCTGAAGCAGAGTACATAAGCACTTCCGAAAATATAAAGAAAATATTATGGATTAGAAATATAATAAAAGAAATTTTAAACAAATGGATAACTGTTAAAATCTATACAGATAATCAAGCAAGTAAGAAAATAATGGAGAACGGAGAAATAAATACAAAATTAAAGCATATAAGTGTAAGATATCATTTCAACAGGGACAATATTGCAAAGAAGAAAGTAAAATTAGAATATATTGATACTGAAAACATGATAGCGGACATATTAACCAAGGACTCAAATGGACCAAAGATACAAAAATTTACAAACAACATTTTTATCTAAAAATATTATTTGAGGGGGAGTGTTGACTGCACTCATAATTTAACTATATATTTAATTTATTTATTTAT
Organism: Neocallimastix lanati (nom. inval.); assembly: GCA_016946835.1. Lineage (NCBI taxonomy): Eukaryota > Fungi > Neocallimastigomycota > Neocallimastigomycetes > Neocallimastigales > Neocallimastigaceae > Neocallimastix > Neocallimastix lanati (nom. inval.). The sequence continues at coordinate 300,493 of JACVTC010000026.1, forward strand.
AGTATTTATTTATATTTACGTGTATTTATTTATTTATATTTAATGATTACTTAAATGTATTATGAACTATCGTCTTGTATAAATCTATGTTAATTATCTTTTAATATTTATTTAATTAATTTTTAATTTATTTTATGTTATGGAAAACGCATGTTGTAACATGTGACTTTATTACTTATTTAAAGCTGAAAGATAGATCATACACTTATTTCCCTTGTATACCATATTCCATAAGGAATATTATTATAGATCTAAATTTAATAAAGCTAACAATAATAATAATAATAATAATAATAATAACAATAATAATAATAACAATAATAAAAACGTATTTAATACAATTATTTGCATAAATTTATAAAAAAGTTTTTTTTTTTTTTTTTTTTTTTTTTTTTTTTTTTTTAAATTTTTTGTTTTAAATAATTTAGTTTTATTTTCATTTTAAATTTACATAGATTTGAAAAATTAAATTAATAAAATTAATAAATAAATTAAATAAAATAAGATTATTTTAATTATTTTTTTATTTTTTATTTATATTTTTTATAATCATCATAATAATTAATCCAGTCTTTGTCTTTTGTTATTATATTGTTTCATTTGATCATTATAAACTTCATAGGCTTTTTTAATAGACTTATTTATTGAGTTGAATAACTGTATTATTTATCATTATCATTATTATTATTATTTAAATTAATTTTTTTTTTTTAGATACATTTAATAAATATATATATATATATTGATAAAATATAATTTAAAATATGATTAATAAATTTATTTCAAATATAAATTGTTTAACATTTACATTTTAATAATAATAATAATAATAATAATAATAATAATAATAATAATAATAATAATAATAATAATAATAATAATAATAATAATAATAATAATAATAATAATAATAATAATAATAATAATAATAATAATAATAATATTTTTTTTAAAAAAAAATAATATATATATATATTTACCCCCTTTAAAGATATTGTTTTATTTTGGTATTCTTTTAACCTTGCATAAAATTGGTTAAATCTTTCTTCCGTATTTCTTAATAATCTCATTAATTTATCTAAAGCTTCTTTATCTTCATCATTCGTTATAGGTATATATCTCCAAAAATGTTTTAATAATTCATTATATATTAATTGATAGGTATTTATTTCTTGTTGATCAGAAGTTTGTAATTCATTTACTATATTAATATATATAAAATGAAATTAAAATATATGTATATATATATATTAGATATTAAATATTATATATATATTAGATATTAAATATTATATATATATTAATATTAAAACAAAAAAGATTTGCAATTAATAACAATATTTTGTTTATTTATAATTATATAGTATATTTCATTACTTACAATCTTTATTTAATTGTGATAATTTATCCTGATTATAAGTAACAACATTATTATCTAACTTATCGAATACTTTCTGAAAAATAGCGTATGATCTTTCGTTATTTACCTATATTTATAATTTATATTCAAATTAATATATATACAAATAAACATATATGTACAATTTATAATAATAACAACGACAACGACAACAATAACAATAACAATTATAATAATAAATTTCAAAAATACACATAATACTTACACTGTTTAAATTGAGATGCCATCTTTTAAAATTATCTAGGTATATTCCAAATTCTTCTTTATTTAATATCTATTTTTAATAATTTTTATTATATTAATTATATTAATTTGTATATATATATATATTCATTTTTGATTTTTAATTTTAATTTTAATTTTAATTTTAATTTTAATTTTATTTTATTATTATTATATTAATTATCTGTATCTGTATCTGCAATTTATTTAATTTTATTATTATTATTATTATTATTTATTTATTTATTTATTTTTTAATATACCTTTTGCTTTAATTCTTGATTAGTCAATGATATTTGACTTTCAAAGTAACGTTTCTGATCTTTAATTTGTAAAGGTGTTTGAAGTTCTTCTTTTTTAGTGGTTAAATCTTCAAATACCAAATTCTATTTTTATTTTTATTTTTATTTTATACAATCCATAATTTTAAATTTTAAATTTCAATATTATTAAAATTATATATTTAATGATAACAATAACAATAACAATAATAATAAAATAAATAAATAAATAAATAAATAAATAAATAATAATAATAATAATAATAATAAACAAAAAACAAAAACAAACAAACAAACAACCAAAAAAAAAAAAAAAAAAAAAAAAAAAAAAAAAAAAAAAAAAAAAAAAACAATAAATAGTAATTTTTATGTATATATAAATTACCTTTTTTATTTCTTTATTCATTTCAATTTTATCTTCTTGGTTAATTATACTTATTATTATTATTATTATTATTATTGTTATTGTTGTTAAATATATAAATTTAATATTAATATTTATTTAATATGATATATATATAATTTTAATATTGCTATTAATAATTATTAAGAATATATACTGTAATGTTTTCAATATAATTTCTGAGTGATGATTAAATTTTCTAATTAGTTGCATATTTGTTCCACCTATCATAGTAAAATCAGGCCTTGTACCATAGCCCTATATTATCAATATCATTATTATTGATATTATTATTATTTTATATTATTAATATATATATATATAAACTTGTTATTTTTACAATTATTTATTTATTTATTTATTATTATTTATATTATCATACTTCATATTGATTTTGTTCTGTTGCTGTTAAATCAATTAATAAAGGTACATTTTCAATTTCCTCTTTTGAAGGTCCTGTGAATTCTAATTTATTGATAAATATTTTGAGAAATAATTATAACAGATTAATTTTTTTTTAAATTGATAATAATATTACTATTATTAATTATTATATAAATATATATAAATACATTTATACTTACTATCTTCTTCTAAACATTTATCAAAAATTGCATCACTTTTATCAATATGTGATTTTCCATTAGTTCTGTTTCTATGGAAAAATTTTGATGAAAAATATCTTTTCCAAAAATCTTCTTTGGTAATCTATTTAAATTAATATAAAAAAATTATTTAAATATTACATTAATTTATCCTTTTATCTTTATTATTTATTATTTATTATTTATTATCATAATATAATATATAAATACATAATAACTACTTTATTTGGAACATTTTTATCATACGCCCTTTTCACTATAAGATATATATATATTTATTTTAAGTAAAGGAAGAATTAAAATTTCAAGTAATTTCTAAAATTATTAAATAAATAATTTAAGACTTTATAAATCTTTTCTATATATATATAAATTTACCTGAAGGATAATGTAAAAAAATCGAATGTATAATTTCTGCTGTCATTGTATATTTAATATCATTTCCTTCATTATGCGTTGGTCTAATATCTGCTAAAGATGAAGATGCTTGTCCTTTTTTTTGTGTAAATTTTTCATTTTCTAACATATTCTTTTAATTATTGATTAATTATTTAAAAAAAAAATATGTATTATATATTTATTAATAATTATATTTTTTAATAGATATTATAAGATTAATTTGAGTAATAATTGGATGTAGGAATATAATATTTATAATTATTTATCAAAAATAAAAAATAAAAAAAAAAAAAAAAAAAAAAGGTAATAATAATAATAGTTATAAACAGTAAATAGATTAAACGAACTTCTCTAATACTCCAAAATTCTTCTTCTGATAATAATCCATTTATAACTAATTCCATATGTAATTTTAATAGGTCTTTATGATTTTTAAGAATATCTTCTCTTATTTGTATTTCGTTTGAAGTTAATAATGTCTTATTTTCATCTAATATTTTATTAAGTTGAGGATTTTCTTTTAATAATTTTGAATCATGATGCTGTTGATATAGACTTTGAAGCTCTTCTGCCAAAGCTTCAATAATTTTTTCCCTATCTGAAACAGCATTATCTGAAGTAAATATAAATGTTCTAAATTGTTCCTTTTTATGTGGTTGCCCAATGATAATAACTCTTAACATAATTTTTGCTGATGTATCAGCATTTTTAAATTGTGCTAACATTTTAATAGTTTTAAAAATTTTATTTGTAATAATTTAATAATTACATATATAAACAATTTATATATATACAATTTATTTTTAAAATAATAATAATAATAATAATAATAATAATAATAATAATAATAATAAATATTGCTTTCTTATCATTTATTTTTTAATTTTATTTTTCTTTTCCTTTAAAATTCTTACATTTAATAGAATTAAATGGTAATGATATTGAAATTTCATCAGTTTTTTCAATTGTCCATGCTAAACGATAATTTGTAATATGTATTGTTCCTTCTACATTATATACCATAGCTGGAAATGATAAACGTAATTCTTCACCTTCTTCAAGTTTCATTTTATATAATTTATTTCTAATTTAAAGATATTTCTGAATTTTTTTTTTTTTTTTTTTTTTTTTTTTTTTTTTTTTGTTTGTTTGTTTGTTTGTTTGTTTGTTTGTTTAAT
>JACVTC010000026.1:310000-325000 GCA_016946835.1 Neocallimastix lanati (nom. inval.)
ACATTTTTTTTTATTTGAATATTTTCTTTTTCTTTTTCTACTTTTTTATTTTTAAAAATAAAAATTTATATTCTATAAATTTTCTATTCCTAATTTTTTTTTTTCTTTTTTTTTTTTTTTTTTTTTTTTTTTACTGATTTTAATACTGATTTTAATAGCATATATGCAAAATAATATAATTATATTTAATATTATTTACAATTTATATAAATAATAATAATAAAAAAAAAGTATATAAAATTTTTAATAACTTTTTATTTTATTTAATATATTATAATTATAAAAAAGAATTTTAAATTAAATATGAAGAATAAGAATTTTTTTTTTTTTTTAAATATATTATTTATTATTCTTTTTTATAAATAAAAAACAGAAAAATATGAATAACAAAAAAAAAAAAAAAAAAAAAAAAATTTTTTTTTTTTAATGTATTAATGTTAAATAACTAAAGAAAAAAAAAATATAAATAAATTAATTTAAACGAATAGTATTAACAGTTTGTTGGTTTTTATTTTTATTTTTATTTTTGATGTCTACGATGTAATAACTTCATTGCGATGTAGGAAAGAACATTCCATCCAAGAGTAATTAAAGCCTAAAATAGAAAAAAAAAATAATATAAAAATTAAAAATAAAAATTAAAAATAAAAATTAAAAATAAGAAATATATTTTAATTAAATTAATTATTGATTACAATAATACTAACAATGTATAAGAAACCGACTGGATCTGTAGAATACTTGTAAGTATTTGGTAAGTTATTTGGATCAAGATCATAATCTCTTGCTCTAACTTCTCTCAACCAGAATAATTCAATTGCCCAACGAGGTGCAGAAACACTATTTTTTTTAAAAAAAAAAAATACATATTATTTATTATTTATTTTATTAATAATTTTTATTACATAATATAGTTTTACTTATATTATTGAAAATTAACTTACTCCCATAAAAATCCAAAGTAGTTTAAGAAACCACCTTTAATATCCTTTAAATTTGGAATAATACCAGATAAAACTAAAGACCAGGCAAGAGAGAAACCAGTTGATGCAAGAGCAACTACCTTTTTATCAAATATAACAGATAAGAAGTATCCTATTAAATTATTAAAAATATATTTAATTTATTATTATTTTTTTATTATAAAAATTATTATTATTATGAATTATTAAATTTTTTTTTTAATTTATTATTATTTTTTGTATTATAAAAATTATTATTATTATTATTAAATTTTTTTTTTAATTTATTATTATTTTTTGTATTATAAAAATTATTATTATTATTATTATTAAATTTTTTTTTTAATTTATTATTATTTTTTTATTATAAAAATTATTATTATGAATTATTATTAAATTTTTTTTTAATTTATTATTATTTTTTTATTATAAAAATTATTATTATTATGAATTATTATTAAATTTTTTTTTTAATCTAAATATTTACCCATTGAGAATGCACATCCATAAAGTGCTAAAACAATAAAGAAGATATTAAGGAAAGTACTATGGTATGGGAACAATAATATAAAAGCAGTGGTGAACATAATTGCAGCAAAAATAATTCTTGGAATATCAGCTACAACCTTTGCAATATAGTAACTAATAGTTGGTTGACCAGCAGAAGTACTATATATATAAAATATAATAAGAAAAAAAAAATTTTTTTAAATATTATTTAGTTTAAAAAATTTTATATATTGTAATAGAATGATTTATAATATAATGTAATTTATGAATTGATTTAATAACATATATATATAAACTTACTCTCTCCAGAATACAACTTTTTCATTACCAAATGTACCACTACCTACAGACATGCCAGAGAATAATACACCCAAAGATACGAAGATACCAGCAAAAGTAATGTAATCAAATGGTTCATTACAAACATTTCTTAAATTAAGTGGAGCAACATTACAAAGTTCTTTTGGTTGTTGTGGAAGATAAGTGAAATCTTGTGAAGCTATTGAAATAAATATACCACAACCTAAGTGAAGAATTTGATCTAAGAAGAATGATTTTAAACTTCTGTAAATTTGAAGACAAGCTCTTTTAAAGTCTAACCAGAATACAGTAAATATATTTGGTGTATTACGAATTGGATCATAATCTTTTTTAGTGTATGATTTATTAAAACAAGCGAATAAATTATAGAAAAATACCACGAAGAATCTAAAGAATCCATAAATATTGTCCCTTATCTCTTCTAAAATATCAACAATATAGTAGTAGAAATCTCTGAAAATATCGAAAAAGGCTACAACTGGATTAACTTTTACTTCAGAAGCAGATCTTGGAAGATGAGTTTTCTTGAAAAGATCATATTTAGTACGACTACTAATAAAAATCTTAAATGTATCATCATCTTTTTTAACATTATACAAATCCCAAAAATCAAATAAATCACTTGGTTTAAAATCAGCCTTTAATGAACTTGGTATTTTACCAGAAGTAACATCCATGAAGAAATCAGCTGGGCTATTTATTAAATAATAATATTAAAAATTTTATTATCAAAATGAAAAAAAAAAAAAAAAAAAAAAAAAAAAAAAAATTAAAGAAAAAAAATATATTTTATAAGAAAAAAAACTGTAAACATTTTTTTAATTTTCGAAATTATAATATAAATATTATTTACTTTTCATTTGGTGGACATGGGAACCCAATTCGTTCGAAATATTGTGTAGCTTTTTCAATTGGACCAAAGTAAACAACTCTACCACCTTTACCAAGTAAAAGTAAATCATCAAATTGACGGAAGGCTTGAGCACTTGGTGAGTGTATAACTGAAACAATGGTCATATTTTGTTTTTTAGCAATTTCACTAAGTAATGAACATACTTCATATGCTGTGGTTGAATCTAAACCCGAGGTAGGTTCTATTTATATAAATAAAAAAATATATATAATTTTAAAAATAAAAAATAATTATTTAATCAATATTAAATTTATTTTTTATATTCAACTAATGATATATATAATATTAATATTTTATACTTTACCATCCTAATAATTTCAATTTATAAATATATATTTAGATAACATTATAAAAATAATAATATTTATTAAAATAAAAATCATTTTATTATTTATTAAAATAAAATTAATATATAAATAATACTAAAATAATAATAATAAAAAGCATATTATCATATTAAATATTTCTAATGCATTTAATAAAAAAAAATTTTTTTATATTTATTTACCAAGAACAAAATATTTGGATCAGCAACTAACTATTTTTATATATTATAATAATTAAATTAATATTAATATATAAGATATAAAAAATAATACACTTTTTTTTTTTTTTTGAAAAAATCATATTTAATTTTATTATTACTATAAACTTACTTCCATTCCTATATTAACACGTTTACGTTGACCACCAGAAATACCTCTTTGTTCTTCATTACCAATTGGACTATTCATTACATGATCAAGCTTTATTTTAACATTTATTTTTAATTAAAAAATGATAATTAATATCGTTTCTAAAAAAGAAATAACTTTTTATTTTAAAACTATGTATACTTACTTCAAGGAAATGAACAACTTCTAAAACTTTTTCTTTCTTTTCTTTTCTAGTCCATGAAGTTGGTAATCTCATATATGCAGAGTGTATTAAGATATCTTGAACAGTTAATTCTCTTTATTATTTTATTATAACAAATTTTAAATTTTTAAATAATACGTTATATATATAATTTTTATAATATATAAATAATTAATGTATGAATACAAATAAATAAAAATAAATAAGTAATTTATATAGTTATTATTATAAATATATAAATTATATAAATTAATTAATGAATTTTTAATTATTAATGAATTATTTAAATCATATTAAATTACCTTAACATAACATCTTCTTGTGGAACAAAACCAATTAATTTTTTATACTTTTTTAAGCTTTCTTTTTTACCATTAATTCTAACTTCACCAGTAGTTCTTTTTACTTTATCAGTTAAAAGCTGAAAGAAAAAATTTATATATTAATTTTTTTAATTATTATTAAAAACTATTATTCTTTTATTTAAAAAAAAAAAATAATAAAAATTAAAAATCTTACATTAACAAAAGTAGTTTTACCAGCACCAGATGGACCCATAATACAGCAGGAACGACCTGACTTAAACTCACCAGAGACACCCTATAATATATAAAATTAATTTATATGATATATTTATGTTCGATTAATTTTTTTTTTTTTACTAAATTTACTTGGCATATTTATATATTTTTTTCAAAATTTTCTTTATAAATATACTAAATATTTTTAAACTTACTCTCATAATTTCGACACCATTTGGAAGAGTTAAACCTAAGTTTTCAAATTCAATATCATATTTCTTACGATCAATGACAACAGCTTCTGGACGATCCGTTTTTTTATCCATCATATGTTGAAGTAAATTATTATATTTAGCATTTCTAATTCTACTCTTTCTCTTTCTGTAAGAGAAGAATAATGCTACAAGAATAAAGAAACCGAGAAATACCCATAAAAGACCATACTTTGGGGATTGGGCAGTACGTTCCGGACATTTATTGAATCCTAAACCGAAACATGATTGTGGTTTAACTGAACCTCTTGGACACCATTTTCTATATATTATAATTACAAATTATATTTATATTTATATAAATATTTTTGTAATACTTTTATTTTTTTAAAAAAAAAAAAATTTTAAATTATTACCCCTTTGGACATTGAAAAGCAACTGTAGAATTTGGGCAATACCAACCCATACAACAATAGGTGGGTTGTTGTGAGTTAGCTGGACTATGTATTTATTGTTTTAAAATTAATTTTTTATTTACTTTTTTTTTTTTTAATAATATATATATTTTTATAATATTTATTTCTCATACCAAAGGAAACCTTTTGGGCAAGGAACTGGTGGATTTTCATCAGTTATTTTTGTTAAACAAAAATGACTAATAATTTTTTTTTAAATAAAAATATATAATATGAATATAATAAATTAAAAAGATTAAAAATAATATAGTATATAGTATATATTATTACCCTGCTGGACAAGTCCAAGTTTGGCCATTTACGGAACCAATTTTGAAATAATAACAACGAAGTTTATTGTTTGAACTTTCTTTAGAAGGTGGATATTCTTAATAATATAATTATAATTGATCGTAACAAAATAATTTTTAATATATTGAAACATTTATATATATATTAATATTATATAAAATATAATTATATATTTCAATAAAATAATACCAGTATAAGCAAGTGCTTTTGTAAATGCATTGATACTCAGATCAACCTGACTTATATCGGGAATAGAAGAATTTTCCATAATTTATTATAATTTACAATTCTATATTTTTAAATATGTAATAATTTTAATAATAAATAAAATTAATGCATAGATTTATTTTATTGATAAAATATACTTTTAAATATTAATAAATAAATAAAAAATTAATATCTAAATATATCCTTTTCCATATATCATTCTTCATTGTAAAAACTACTATTACATTAAATATTTTTTATCATTCTTCCAATATAATAAATTACTATTTTTTTTAAACCTCTAAATTTCAAATGTGTGTGACATATATGAATATATTTAAAAAGAATTAAAAATTTATTATTTATATAATATTTTTTTCATATATTTTATTTTTTATAAAAACTCTATAATTGTATCATAATATTTTAATAATTTATATATTTAATATATCAAAAACTATTTAGATAAATTTTATATTTTTAAAATTTCAATTTCATAAAATTCATTTATTTTATCAAATTTAAATATTATTTTTTTTTATTTAAATTAACATTTTATGCTTTTTTTTAATTTAATTAACATTTTAATATAATAAATCATTTATTTGTACAATATACAAGAAACTTAAGTTTAACTTTACTTTTTTCAAATATATATAAACATAAATATACCTATTTTTTTTTTTTGACTATTAATAATTTAATTTTTTTTTTTTTTTTTTAATATTTTGTAAAGAAGAAGAAGAAAAGAAAAAAAAAAAATTTTTTGAAATTAGAAAAAGGAAAAATAATTTATTTAAATTAATAAAAATTAAAAGACAAATATTATTGGTTATTATATAAAATATTACAAATATTATAAATTTTTACAGATATATATTGGATAAACATAAATTTTTTTTTTAAAAAAAATAATAAATTAATTATTTAATTACATATATTGAAATACTATTAATATATATTGTAAAAATCAAATTTTTATTTGAATTACAATGGGCCGTTTGTTAATATATTTTGTATATATTATATCATAATATAATCCAATATATGATATATTTATTAATCAATAGAAATGTTACTTTTTTTAAAGTTGATGGCTAAATATTAAATAAATATTAAATAAATTATCTTAAAAATTGAACTATCAACATGGAGGTTGTTATTAAATTAAGGATAAATCAATTAAATTTATTAAACTACTATAGATAATGTATTAACAAATATATTAATGAATTTATTATATGACTTTATTTAATCTTAATTGATAAACTAGTTTTTTTTTAATTAAATATAATATATATATAAACATAAATAGACATATATTAAAAAAAATTAATCTTAAAAAACATAATTAATATAATCTATATTGTATTATATATAATATTCATAATTATTAATGTAATATATATATTATTGATTTATTTTTTATTTTTAATTAATTTTTAAATTGCTATTTATTATTTATTATTTATTATTTATTATTTATTATTTATTATTTATTATTTATTATTTATTATTTATTATTTATTATTTATTATTTATTATTTATTATTTATTATTTATTATTTATTATTTATTATTTATTATTTATTATTTATTATTTATTATTTATTATTTATTTCTATTATTTATTTCTATTATTTATTTATTATTTATTATTTAATTATATCTATATTAATATTATATTATTTATTGTTATCTATATTATTATTTACTGCTTTTAAAATTTTTTATAAAAATATATTAGTTAATTTGATGAATTATGATAAATAGTATAAAATAAAATGATTATATTAAATTTAATTAAATATAGATTTTAATTCTAGATAAAGAAGGATTAATAAATAATCATGTAAAAAAAAAAAAAAAAAAATTATATTGAAATAAATACCATATATAGAAAATACTTTTTTTTTTGTATAACCTGTTTTTTATTGCTTTTTATTAACTATAAATTAAAAAAAAAATTGGCAAAAATCACATTCGGCAAGAAACAAGGAATAATTATATTAGAATTCACCATAAAATATTTTTATGATATTAAAATATTTAGTATAAAAAGTATAAAAAATTTTTTAAAATATTTGAAAATATGAAAAGTGTGAGAAATTTTAATTATAGGGTTCTTTTAATTCTAGTTTATGAATATTAAACATAATTAATCTAATATAAAATATATATACATGAAAGAATAAAAAAAATTAAATTTTAGAGGCAATTTCATCCTCGAAATTCATTAGGTATTTTATTTTTTTATATTAATCTAAAACTTCTAACATATTAATATGAAAAAAAAAATACTTAATGAATTTCGAGGATGAAATTGCCTCTAACTTTTCCCATATCAGCAATACCAAAGTATAATTTTTATATTATAATATATTACGAATAGTATATATATATATTAATAATTTGTTATTTAATGCTCTTTTAACAAAAAGTAAATGTAATAAATAATTTTTATTATACATTTTTTTTTTTTTTTTTTTGGTTAGTAATTTTTTTTTTTTCTTTAATATAAGTATTTTTTTTTTTTTTTGTATTTTTTTATTAATTTTTATTTTGATTATGTGTATTTTTTGTAAATTATTATTTCGATTATATATATTTTTGTATTTATATATATTTATATATTTATATATATTTTGTTGTAAATTTTTATTTTGATTATGTTTATTTCCTTGTTTATATGTATTTATGTAAATTTAATTTTATTTATTTGTATTTTTTTTTTGTTTATGTGTATATTTTTTATAAATTTAATTTTATTTATATATATATATATATATTTTTTTAAATTTCCTTTTTTTTATGATATTTTTTGTAAATTTTATTTTAATATTCATTTATAAGTATTTATTATTAAAATAGTTACTACTAGGAATAATATAATATATATATATATATATATATGATTATTACATTATCTAATGATTAAAAATAAAATGAATTTATTTTTTATTTACAGTAGGCAGTAACCTTATAACCTTTACTTGGATAGACACCAACAGTAGTTTGTTTCATTTTGTAGTTACGGTTAATAAAATAGTTTTTTATTAGCAAATTTACAATTTTCAACTTTCCAATACTTGAATGTTCTACATTTCTTTGGAACAATTGTTAAATAAAGAACATTTCCTTTAAAGTAGTCTCCTCATAAAAACCTAATTATTATTTTAGAAAATAAAATCTCTATTTTCGATTAAAATATTAAATGCCCCATACCAAGAAAATCCTTCAATATCAAATTGTTGACAAATATTAATATATTTTCTTCGCTGATTTAGCTAATTTTAAAGAATATACTAAGTGGTTTCTTTGAAAAAATCTATATCACTATCAACTACGGCTTCTACTTTATCTTTTTTGATGATAATGGTATTATCCTTGTCAATATCATAGTTATTTTTAATGTAGTGTTCACTATAATTTTTATTGATATCACAAACACTCCAAAATTCATCATCAAGATAAAGAACGGTTAAATCTATATATTGAGTTTCGAAATTTCTATCACGAACCATGGTCTATAAAGCTTCATCTTTAAGTACAATAAATATGAAATTATTACCACCGTTTCTAATGTTAAAGGCCTTGAACTTTTCTACAAGTCTCGTTCTATCTGAACGTTAATTTTTTTGGAAATTTTCATATTTAAGATTCTTATTATCATATTCAACACGAAAGACAAACCGGAAACTTTTTTTTAATGAATATTCTTGAAACATCTCCCATAATTCTAATACTAACATTATCAGTGAAAATCTCACCCCTTTTATCTCTTTGGAAATATTCAATGAAAGCGACTACTTTAGAATTTCTTCTATTTCTATTATAATTACCCTTTTTAATTATAGAAGACCGTATTAGCAATTTTTTTTTTTTTTTTTTTGGATTTTCATAAACCCAATCATTACAATCCTTACCTATAATATAGATACCCTTTTCATAATAGAAAAGATTATTAAGATTTATCATTAATAAAATCATGAGTAAATCGTCATATAGCTTTTTACTATCCATACCAACACAGTAAGTTTTTTTTTTTTTTTTTTTTTTTTTTTTCCATTACTTGCAATGGTACGAATAATATTAGTCTTCTTAATTTTTTCATATGGAACAAAATTTACATAAGAGTTAACAATGTCGTAAGCCGAAAGAACATTTTCTTACCAAACTTTTATTTTTAAGGGTTATTGGTTTTCAATAGATAGTCGAATTTTCATTTAAAATACTTCCATCAGTAGTATAATTAATGATAGCCTCTGAATCAGTGGTTTTTATTCTATGTTTAACAGAACTATCTTTGTAAAATCCACTTTCTAAATTAGATACTGGTAAATCTGAATAGATTTCCTCGGTAAACTGCTTTGGCAGATACCAAAGCTACTGATAATGAATTTATTAAAAATAATTGAAAATAATTTAAATTATAATTAATATTTTTTTTTTTTTTTTTTTTTTTTTTTTTAATTTGAACTTTTGATAATTGATAATAAAAATTAAATTTTTTTTTTTTTTAATTTTTTTAAAGTATTAAATGTCTCATAATAATAGATATTATTATTAACATGTTTAAAAAAAAAAATTACGGATTAAATATTTAATAATAATCTTATTATCTATTATTATTATTATATTTTTCATTAATTATTTTTTGGAATGACAAAGATGATTTCATCTTTTTTATCCCTTTATATTATAAATTAAACTATATTATTAAACTATTAATTTTAATATCAGTTATCAAAGATTAATTAAAAATAAATTAAACTTTAATTTAAAAAAGTTTTCCTCTTTTTTTTTTTTTTTTTATGACAAGAATAATTTTTAGATAATATTACAAGTACTATATTATAAAAAAAGAAAAGTATATATATATATTTATAATTCTAAAAATTTATATTAAAATAATAATAATAAAATAAAATAAAATAAATAATAGAATATTAAATAATGAAAGTACAGATTGAATAAAATAAAATAAAAAAATATATATATATATATTTATAATTCTAAAAATTTATATTAAAATAATAATAATAAAATAAAATAAAATAAATAATAGAATATTAAATAATGAAAGTACAGATTGAATAAAATAAAATAAAAAAATATATATATATATATTTATAATTCTAAAAATTTATATTAAAATAATAATAATAAAATAAAATAAAATAAATAATAGAATATTAAATAATGAAAGTACAGATTGAATAAAATAAAATAAAAAAATATATATATATATATTTATAATTCTAAAAATTTATATTAAAATAATAATAATAAAATAAAATAAAATAAATAATAGAATATTAAATAATGAAAGTACAGATTGAATAAAATAAAATAAAAAAATATATATATATTTATAATTCTAAAAATTTATATTAAAATAATAATAATAAAATAAAATAAAATAAATAATAGAATATTAAATAATGAAAGTACAGATTGAATAAAATAAAATAAAAAAAAATATATATATATATTTATAATTCTAAAAATTTATATTAAAATAATAAAATAATTTTAGATAAGCCCTGCTATTAATGCTCAATTCGTACAACACTTAACACAGTAATACAAAATAAATAAATTTACAAAAATTTTCTTGTTTTTTTATAAACTTTATTTACCTATATTAATGGCCGTAGCCTTTTAAAAAATATTCTAATAGTACATTTATATCAAATTTAAAATAATTTACTACAAAAATTTTTATGATTTAAAACATTATAAAATAATTGGTTAAAATAATTGTTTTATTTTGTTAAAAATCTAACAAATAATAATAATAAAATAAAATAAAAAAAATAGTAGAATATTAAATAATGAAAGTACAGATTGAATAAAATAAAATAAAATAAATAGTAGAATATTAAATAATGAAAGTACAGATTGAATAAAATAAAATAAAATAAAATAAATATTGAATGTGAATGTAAAGTACAGATTGAATAAAATAAAATAAATAAAATAAAATAAAATAAATAGTAGAAATATAAATATAAAGTACAGATTGAATAAAATAAAATAAAATAAAATAAATATTGAATGTGAATGTAAAGTACAGATTGAATAAAATAAATATTGAATGTGAATGTATAGTACAGATTGAATAAAATAAAATAAAATAAATATTGAATGTGAATGTATAGTACAGATTGAATAAAATAAAATAAAATAAATATTGAATGTGAATGTATAGTACAGATTGAATAAAATAAAATGAAATAAATATTGAATGTGAATGTATAGTACAGATTGAATAAAATAAAATAAAATAAATATTGAATGTGAATGTATAGTACAGATTGAATAAAATAAAATAAAATAAATATTGAATGTGAATGTATAGTACAGATTGAATAAAATAAAATAAAATAAATATTGAATGTGAATGTATAGTACAGATTGAATAAAATAAAATAAAATAAATATTGAATGTGAATGTGAATGTATAATACATATTGAATAAAATAAAATAAAATAAAATAATATAAATATTGAATGTGAATGTATAGTAAATATTGAATAAAATAAAATAAAATAAAGCATAACAAATATTGAATGTGAATGTATAGTACAGATTGAATAAAATAAAATAAAATAAAATAAATATGGAATATGAATATAAAGTACAGATTGAATAAAATAAAATAAAAGTAAAAGTTGTATTTTATTGTGAACAATAGAATAATTCATTTTGGACTGATAACAATAATAGGTAATTAAAATAAATAATACAATAAAAAGAAAAATTGAAAATATATAAAACATTAAATATATAATAATAATATAAGGTGAAAATATAATTTGATTATCAAATAGTAATTTTATTATTTTTTATTATCATAACTTTCAGTTATTGTATTTTAGTATGACTAAAGAAAATTTCTCTTTTTGTCACTTTTTATTAATAAATTTTTATTTTTATTGTTTTAAATTTTAATGATTATACATCAAAGACAAATTATATATTTTATTATATTTTATACAAGTTAATAAATACAAAGGATAAAGGATAATTAATATTTTAAATAAAATTTTATTTTTATTAAAGCAAAATTTCAAACTAAAAAATAATTTATAATAAAATCAATGAATAAAAGAAATACATAAAATAACAATCATTCTTTTGAATATCAATAGTTTATAGACAATCATTTCAAATGGTTTATTACTATTATCATACCATCTATATTACCTTACCCATAATATAGATACCCTTTTACATTCGAAGAGATCATCAGGACTAGTCATTAATAAAATCATGGATAAATCATCATATAGCTTTTTTCTATCCATACCAATCCAATAATTTTTTTTTATTACTTCCTACATGGTATAATTTTTATTTGGATATTTAGCAATGGTACGAATAATATTGCCCTTCTTTATTTTTTCATATAGAACAAAATCTTCATAAGAATCAACAATGTTGTAAGCCGAAAGAACATTTTTTAAAAAAACTTTTATTTTTAAGGGTAATTGGTTTTTAATAGAATGGTAGAATTTTCATTTAAAATAATTCTATTAGAAGTATAATAAATGATGTCTTTTAGATCAGTAGTTTTTATTCTAAGCTTTACAGAACTCTCCTTGTAAAATCCACTTTCTAAATTAAATACTGGTAAATCTAAATTGATTTTCTCAGTAAACAGCTTTGGCAGATACTAAAGTAACTGATAATAAATTTATTATAAATTTTATTTTTATTTTTTATTTATTTATTTTTCAATATTTCTACTATTTCTCTATTTTTATATTTTACTTTTTCCGTTATTTTATTTTTATGTAATATTAAAAAAAAAAAAAAAAAAAAAAAAAAAAAAAAAAAAGAATGAAGTTGGTCTATATATCAAAAAAAAAAAAATAATAAAAAAATAAAAAATAAAAAATAAAAAAGAATATAAAATATTTTATCAATAAAACAAATATATTATTTATATAAGATATAAAAAGATAAAAAAAATAAAAAAAAAAAAAAAAAAAGAAAGAATAAAGTTAATTTATATACCAAAAAAATAAAATAAAAAATAATAATAATAATAATATAAAATATTAAATCTTTGATACAAATTTGTATTATTTATACAAGATATAATAAAAGTTAAATAATAATCTTAATCAATAATTAAAAATTAAGTAAAAAAAAAAAAGTGATGGACGTTTTTTAAATATAATTTAATTTATTTTTAATTAATTTTTATTATATGATATAAAAATATTAAAAAATAAAAATAAATTTTAATTATAATAAAAAAATGTATTTTCCTTATTTATAATAAAAAATAAAAAAATTATAATAATGATTAATAAAAAATTATTTATTTATTTTATATCAGGTTCTGTATATAAAATAAATTAATTTAAAATAAAAATAAAAAACAAAATAAAAACTTAAAAAAATATATTCTTTTTATTATTTTATTCTTTTTATTTTTATTTTAAACTTTAATTAATACAAATTTTATAAAACTTTTTTCTATAAAACATTAGATTGAACTTTATTAATATGTATGTTAAATAGTAAAAAAAAAAAAGATTGATTAGGTTGTAAGTTTATTATTAATTTTAGTTAATATTATTATTACTAATAATTATATTATTTATTTATTTATTTATTTATTTATTTATTTATTTATTTATTTATTACCAAAAAACTATATAAAACTTTAATTTATATTAAATTATAATAAAAAAATTTTTTTAATGAATATTATATCCATTAGAATAATAATAAAAAGTTATATATAATTATTTATAATTGCATATAATAAAAAAACATTTTTTTTAATAAAAGTTTATATAATTAAATATAAATAAATATATATATCTATATTTTTTATTTTTTTATATTTTTTTATTTTTATATTTTTATATTTTTATATTTTATATTTCATATTTTATTATTTATATTTTATTTTATTATATTATATTATATTATATTTTTATTTTATTATGTCTTATTTTATTTATTTGATTTTTTAATTTTATTTTTTTTTTTTTTTTTTTTTATCTTATATGTAATACAAAGGATAATTATATTATCAATAAATCAATAAATTTTTATTTTCATAAAAGTAAATAAAAAAATAATTTTTTTAAAAAAAAAAAAGTAATGAATAAAAAAAAATAAATAAAATAGCTAATAATAATATAGAAAAAAAAAATAAATAAAAATATTAATATTAATTAAAAAATTAAAAAATATTATTTTTAAGAAAAAAAATTAAAAATAATATATATAAGCATAATGTAAAAGAATTTTTAATAATAATAATAGATAATAATATCATTAAATATTTTTTATTATAAATTCTTGACTTAAAATAAAGATATTGTATTAGTTCAGTTTTTCTTATTTTACTTTTTTTCTTATATTTATATTTTTTTCATACAGTTTAATAAAGGAAGAATTCTATATATCAATCAATTATTTGATATTAAGTAGATATAATATATATATATATAAATACAATAATTTAATATTGATATAATAGTAAAATAAAAAAAAAATTATTTTTATAATATATAAAAATATATTACACTAACCTCTTGAATATCTAACGGTTTATAGACAGTCGTTTTAAATGGTTCATTATTATTATTATTATTATTATTATTATTATTATACCATTCATCTATGCTATTACTTGTAATTTTATTATTTTCGTTATTATTTTGTTCTATTGGATTATAAATTTTTGGTATATGAAT
>JACVTC010000026.1:330000-475000 GCA_016946835.1 Neocallimastix lanati (nom. inval.)
TTATATATATTATTAATGTAAAAAATAAAATAAAAAAAAAAAAAAAAAAAAAAAAAAAAAAAAAAAAAAAAAAAAAAGAGAGAGAGAGAGAAAAGTAATATTATATATTTAATTTAATAATCCATTTTATATAAATAAAAAAAATTCTATATATATAATAAAATATAATTTAAATAAGTCATAGATGAATTCTTTTTACCGCTTCAATCCCTTGAAGTTGAATTTGTTGATTATTAAATTTTAAATTTGAACTATTTGATATTTCTAATAATATTTCTTTATGCCCTTTTCTTCCATCATCAAGAATTTCTGGTATTGATTTTTTAATATTTTTATTAATAGAAGCTAAATTTTCTCCATTAATATTATTTTCTTTTTCATTTTCCGCTTCTTTATATATATATATATATATATATATTAAATAATAATTATATAATATTCATATTGTTAAACTTGCTATTTTTTTAAAAAAAAAAAAATTCCTCATTATTTATTATTAATATTTTATATTTAATATTATTTATTTATTTATTTATTTATTTATTTATTTATTTATTTATTTATTTATTTATTTTCCTACTTAATAATTCATTATATTCATGTTCTTCTTCCTTTGCCTTATATTCACTTATTTGATCTTGACATTCCTGAATTTCTGTTTCAAGTTTACCTTTTTTTTTAGCAATAATATTATTTTTATTTAATTTTTAATAATTTATATAGATATTATCATAATATATATATATATATATATATATATTTTGTTAATACTTGAATGTTATTCCTAATAATTATTATATTTCATTAATTAAAAATAATAATAATAATAATAATAATAATAATAATAATAAACACTAAAAAAAAATAATTTACTATTTATAACTTTTTGTTGTTCAATGTATGTTTTAGCTTGAGATAAATCTTCTTTTAATAATGATATTTCATTTTCCTTTTCTTCTATCAAATGTTTAGCTTCTTTTAAAAAAAAGGAGTTATCTTTGCCTAATACCTTTTATTTAATTATTATTATTATTATTATTATTATTATTATTATTATTATTATAAATTAGAAAAAATGAAGTATCAAGAATTCCAAATATAAATTTGAAAAATAAATAAATATTTATTATTTATTTATTTTTTTTAAAAAAAAAAATAAAAAAAAAAAATCCAATATATATTTATAGTATTAGAATCTAATGATGAGTTATTAAATAATTCATTTATTTTTTTACATTTATCTCTTTTTCGTTTACATAACTCGAATTAGAATTAGATAAATAATCTCCCTAATAAACAAATTTTTACAATGATATATAATATATTAATATATTTTTTATTTATTTATATATTTAATAATGAATTTTTATGTACATATTAATAATATAATTATATATATGTATATATATATATAATATAATATAATATATACAGGTGTTGAAAGTTTTTGAGATTTAGTTTGATCAGTATTTTTCTTGTCTCCATTGGTTAATACATCAATTTTTGCTTGTAATTGCCTTATTTCTTCTTCAGCATTTTCATTTTGTACTGTTCTATTAAATATCTTTTTTTTTATTTTTATACGATATAATTATATAAATTTAAAAAAAAAAAAAAAAAAAAAAAAAAAAAAAAAAAAAAAATATATATATATATATATATAGAGAGAGAGAGAGAGAGAGAGAATAATAATAATTATATGTATAGTAGATATAAAAATAGAGTATATAATAAAAAAAATAAAAAATAGAATAAAGAAAATTTTGAGTCAGATATATTTCTATTCCTCATATATTTTTTTTTATTTATTGTTATTATTTATTTGTTTTTATTTTTTGTTTCTTTTTTATATATATTATATTTACATCTCGATTTAATATATTAATTTGGGCTCGTAAATCATTATTTTCTTTAAATAGTTGACTTAATAAATTTGCATCAGCTTTATTCATTTTATATATATTATTACTACTATTATTATTTGAGTAAATCAAAATATTTCAATTCTCAATGTATTATGGTCTCACAAAACTTTTTTTTTTCTTTTATTATTATTGATAATTATATATACATATATATATATATGTTATATAATTTAAATTGATCTTAAGTAATAGAAAAATGAAAATTGGACTCCTTTTTTTTTTTTTTTTTTTTTGTTGTTGTTATTATTGTTTTGTTTTTTCTTCTTCTTAATGTACTCAAAGTATTAATAAAAATAAAAATTAATCTCAAGGTATATATTTATTATATAATAATTTTTTTTCTAATGATCTTTGAATGCTTAGAAAAAAAAAAAAAAAGACTTCCAAAAGAAAATTAAATATATTAAAAAATGGATATCTTTATTATGATAGATAAAAAAAATTTATATAATAAATTTTTTTATATAATTTTTTCCACTTGTATATATATAATTGTTTATATATATTGTTTATATATATTGTTTTTTTTTTTTTTTTTTTATTATTGATTTTTAATTTAATAACAAAATTGCCATATTAAGTAAGTATCAACAAAAAGATAGAAATTTTATGCAAAAAAATCAATGTTCCAAATAAAATTATATATAGCTTCATAAAATTTTAATGATTCATATATATTTATATATATTTGATTAAAATGATATATATATATAGTTTAAATAATAATTTATAAATATTTAATATATATAATTTTTTTATTATTATTAGTAATTATTATTACTAAATATTTATTTATTAATTAAAAGTTCATTTTTTAATAATAACTCTTTTCTTTTTTTTTTATTTATACCTTTTTTATAAAAATATAAATATATATATAATGCAAAAATTTTTTTATGAAAATCAAAGGTTTATAATACTATATTTTAATATTACAGATTTTTTTTTAATATATATATATATATATATTTAAATGAAAAATTAAAAAATGAAAAAAAAAAAATAAAAAAATAAAAAAAATTAAAAAATTAAAAATTAAAAAATAAATAATTTTAAAGTTTTAAAAAAAAATACTATTAATTTTATTTTTTTTTTTTTCTTTCTTTTGAATTTTTAAATAAATTTTCATTTTTATGGTTGTTAGCTGTTTTATTTTTGTTTTTGTTTTTTGTTTTTTATTATTTTTTTTTTTTGTTTTTGTTTTTTGCTTTTTTTTGTTTTTCAATTTTTACTTTTTCTTAAACTTTAAAATTTAAAATAATACCAGTATTAAAATAATATAATGGATAAAATTTTTGATTAAAAAATATATATATCACGTGATATAATTTGTTTATTAAATATTTAAATTCATTTTATTTTTTTTAATTAAAAAAGAATTAAATGAAAAAATTAAAAAATATAAAATAATGTGATATATACATAATATTATTTTTAAATAACATATATATATAACATATAATTAATTAAAATTCAGTTTTTTAATCAATTTTAATTATATATCCTAGTTTTTTTTTTTTTTTAAATATTTTATTTTCTTTTCTTTTCTTTTTTACTGCTTTAATGAAAATTAAATAAAAATAATAATAATAATAATAATAATTTATTACATTTTTTTTCTTTTTATAGAAAATTAATAATTTCAAAAAAAAAAAATAAAATATATATATATATATAAATATATATGTATAAATATAAAATTTGAAGAATTATTAGTAAAAATAAATAATAATCTATTTATCAAGAATAATATTTTGCTTTTTATTCCAATAAATGTTGTATTTTTACCAACACTATTAATTATATTATTATTAAAATCTATAAAACATATATAAAAAAAAAAAAAGAAGAAAAATGTTTAATCAAATACGAAGGCTATCGAAAGTAGCACCTCAAGTTCGTGCAACACTTCCACCTAGAGAAGAAGAGGTTAAAAAAGAAGCACCTCCTTCGGAATTAAAAGGTATATAATATTTAAAAAGAATAATAATAGTAAATATATATATATATATATATAATATATATATTAAAAATATTAAAACTTTTTTATTCTATTTTTTACTTTATTTATTTTTATATATATTTATTCATTTATATATTATATATTTCAATTCATATCATTCACATCATTTTTTTCATGTATTATTATTAAAATTCATTATTTATTATTATTATTATTATTATTATATCAATTTTTTATCAAAATAAACATTGGTATTCTCCTCCTTTTTTATATATAAATATACTAACAACCATGATAATTATAATTAATAAATAGTTCCTGATGGTTCATTTAAGGGTGAAAATATTAGAATTGCGGGAAGACGTTTAATTTTTTTAACTTTAAAACAATGTTTAGCTCTTGATAACGAAATTGTTTGTTTTGATGTTTCTTATGAAAATAATCTCTTAATTTCTTGTTCAGAAAATATTTTAAATATTTGGAATTTGAGAACTATGGAAATTGAACAAAGAGTATTTTTATCTCTGCCTATATTTAATATATATATCATATATCTATACACAGTTTATAAATAATATAATATTATAAAAAAAATTCAAATAAATATAGTAATTGATTTTATTATTTTCTTATAACACAAGAAAAACATTTTTAATTAACTTTTTTCCTTTTACTTCAATATCTATAAATTTTTGAATATATATATATATATATATTTTTTTCTTTTCTTTTGGTATAAACTATTTATCTATCAATACTTTTATATAATAATATTATTTTATAAAAAAATTATAACGTAAATCAAAAAAAAAAAGATTGAAATTAAATTAAGAAATAAAAGAGGAGAAAAAGGTATATATTATTTCCAATATTATCAACATTTATTTTATTATTATTGTAAAATATTACATTTACTCATATATATATATATGTAATTCAATAATTAATGTATTTCTTTCACCAAAAAAAAATTCAACAATTGATGTATTGTTTCCTCAAAAAAAAAATAAAATAATAATAATAATAATAATAATAATAATAATAATAATTCAACAAACCGACGTATTTTTCACAACATAAAAAATAAATAAATAAAATAATAATAAGAATACATAAAAATTATATGTTGTGCTATTAGTAAAGATGGAAACTATATTATCACTGTAATGTCTTCAAAAATGATTATATGGAATAGAAATACGGGGAAATTATCGATGTAATCATCATAAAAAATAAAAAATAAAAAATAAAAAATAACTATCATTTATATTCATATTATTTATTATTTATAAAAATATCTTTCTTTCTCTTTTATATATATATATATTTTTTTTATCAATATTAATTCATGATGCATCTTCACTTATTAAAAAAATAATAATAATAATAATAAATTAATAATAATAATAATAATAATAATAATTTTAAAAAAAATAATATATATAATTGATTATAAAAAAAAAAAAAAAAAAAAAGGATCCTGGAACTTCCTGTAGAAACACATTATATTAAATTTTCAGATAATGGAGGTGAATATTTATATTCTTCTGGAGAAGATGGAATTGTAAGAACGTGGGATTGGAAAGCTGGTAATATACATATATATATATATATATATTAAATGAATAATAATAATTATTAAAATGAGTAAAATAGTATAAATTATATATATATATATATATATATATATATATATATATAATATTTAATAAACTACAAATAGTAAAAAATAGATTGTTAAAAATAAAATGCTATTATAAAATCAAAAAAAATAATTTAAACTAAATAATTATTTATTTTATATGAATCATATTTATTCATATATATATTGTATTTTGTATTTTGTATTTTGTATTTTGTATTTTGTATATTACATCAATTCAATTCAATTAAATTATATAAAAAATTTGTCTATTTAAAAAAAAAAAAGGTAAACAAATTTCATTAAAATTATCACATCCTGCTTCTGTAAGAACTTTTGATTTTACCCATTCAATACCTTATCGTTTTATCTGTGGTAGAGTAGATGGCCACTGTACTGCATGGAATTTTGATACACAAGAAGTAATTGATAATATTATACCAGATCCAACATGGTATTTATATAGATATAAATAAAAATTAATAATAATAATTAAATAAATAAATGTAATTAGTATTATTAAATTTCAAAAAAAAAAAAAAAAAAAAAAAAAAAAAATATATATATATATATATATATATTGTAAATAAATATTAGGGATGGAAAAAAAAATGAAGCCAACAGAGGTGGATGGATAAATCCAGAAAGTAATCATACAGGTAAAAAATTAAAAAAAAAAAAAAAAAAAAAAAAAAATTAAACATTTAAAAAAAATAATTATAATAATACTAATAATAATAAATGATAATAAATATGAATATAAATATAGATAAATATAGCAATATTATTAAATTAACAATAAAGTAACATAATTTTGTTACTCTATCGATAATAATCATATTGCTATATTTTTTTTTATTCTCAATAAGGATAAATACTCATCCTTATTAAAAAAAAAAAAAAAAAAAAAAAAAAAAAAAAAAAAAAATAAAAAAAAAAAAAAAAAATAAAGAAAGAAAAATGATAATAATACTATTAATAATATTTTGTATTTATATATATATATATATTTTTCAATTTTAATATATATGTATAATATATATATATATATATATAAAGGTGCAATTTTATGTTTAAGAATTTCACCAAATAAAAGACTTTTAGCCACTTCAAGTATGGATTTTACTTGTAAATTATGGAATATTGCATCTTATTCAAAAGATGCTGAAACAGTAAAGCAGGAAAGATTAGTATGTTATATTACTTTTATGTTATTACTTCAATTTAACGAAATTTATATCTAAAAAATAAATATATATATATGTGTATATATTTGTCATTATATATAATATTATATTAATCTATTTTAATTTCAATATATATATAAATTAATAAATAAACTAAAAATAAATAATTTAATAATTAATTATAGAAAGAAAATATAGATTTCAATGGTCTAATTGATATTACAATGCCCTATGAAAGAGACAAATATGGTATAAGAATTGGTGAGGTAAATATTATAAAATAATAATAAAAATTTTATCTATAAAAGGAAAATTTAAAACTATGTATTTAAATATTAGAAAAAAATTTTTTTGAAAAGATAATGATAATGATAATGATAATATAATAATAATATAATAATTATTATAATGTAATGAAATAATAATAATAACAAATTTATATTTAAATTTTTTTATTTTTTTATATTTTTTATTTTTTTTTTTTTTTTTTTTATTTTATTTTTAATTATTATAAAAATTTTAGGTACCATTTTGTACAGGTTTTCATGCGGATATTATGTTTACATACAGGCATGAAGCTCCAGTAACTATCATTGAATTTAATAGCACATCAGAGTAAGATTTATTATCATCATATATATATAATAAAATATATAACATATATATTATTAAATATTTTAAATATTTTAATATATTATATATATATTATTAGAAATAACTACTATATAACATATATATTTATTTTTTTATATATATATATTATTAATTTCAACAACTTAATTACTTATTTATATATTTTTTTATTTATTTTTATAAATAAATATCAAGTATTTTATATACAGGTTCAACTGATTCCACCTGTAGATTATGGTCAACACGTAAAGGGGAACTTATTTTCCAAATTAACTTACCAGCGTCACCACAATCATTATATGTTACTCCAGGTCCTGCTAATGATATGTTATATCTATCATGTCAAAATAGATTACTGGTAATTATTATTATGTCATTTATTTGAGAAAATATATACATATATTGTTATATTTATATTTATTATGTACTAAATTTAATTAATCTTATATAATACTTTTTTTTTATTTAATTTAATCTAATTAAATTTATATATATATATATATATATTTATTTATTTATATTTCTATTAGGTTTTCGATATTAAATGTCCTACTCAAGAACAAGACTTACCTGTGTACTGGTATAGATATATTTATTATTATTATTTTTTATTTATATATGACTACTAGAGAATAGGATTTTTTCTTTTTTTTTTTAATTAATTAATTAAGAGCATTAATATAATCCAAAATATATAAAACATATGATAAAATAATTAATTAATTATAGGCGGGCTGGAGAAGATTCTGACATAGAAATTAATGTATTTATATATTTTAGTTTCTATTTTTTTATTTATATTTATATATTAATTTTCTTCTATTTATGTAAAAAAAAAAAAAAAAAAAAAAAAAAAAAAAATAAAATAAAAAATAAAAAATATACTTATTATAATTTATCATTGTTAAAATAAAATAAAATAAAACAGTATAATAAAATTTATAAGCATGACCATCAATTTGAAAACGGAAGACTTTATACCGGACAACATGAAGGAGAAAAAATTCCATTTGAATTGGATGAATTTGGAAATGAAATTGATAAGAACGATGTTTCCAAAATAAATATTGAAAAAGGAAGTAAGTAGAAAGAAAAGAAAAACAAATAAAATATAAAATAAATAAAATATAAAATAAATAAAATATAAAATAAATAAAATATACATATGTATAAAATAAATAAAATATATATATATATATATACATGTATAAAATATTAAAATATTCTATATATATATTTTTATTTTATTTTATATAATTATTTTTTTTTTCAATTTATATAAAAGAATATTCATTTGAAGAAATAAGAAAACTTTTATCTCATGGATTAATTAGAGATACTTATATTAAAACAATGATTGATGAATTGAGAATTGGTTTACCGGAGAAACAGCTATTCTCCAATGTTAAAAAAGTAAATATAAATATAGTAAAACAAAAAATATAATAGAATATATATATATATATTATATAATAAAAATAAATAAATAAATATAATTTTAAAATTATATATAATTAATTTTTCTTATTAAATATTATTATATTACAAAAACAAAATAAAATAAAACTAACAAAAATAAAATAAAAAAATAAAAACAGTATAATATTAATTTAACTCAAGTTTTAAGAACAATTATTAATGATCAATATAAACCAGTTGATGTCATCAAAGCATTATATACAAAAGATAATAAGATTATGAGAAAGTTTTCCTCAATAATTAATAAAGTATGAAAAAAAAAAATATTCAATTATTGTTTATTTAAAATATAATTAATATAATATATTATAAATTAATTATATTTATTAAATAATTTATATATAATAAATATATATATTTTTTAATAATGAAAATTAATATAATTTAATGGAAATAATATATATATATATATATTCAATATTATTACTATTATTGATATTATAATTACAATACTAAATTCCTAAAACTAGGGTGAACCACTAAAAGAAGTTATGACTAATTTAGGATTTAAACAAACCTCTAAAGAAATTTTAGATAATTCATGTAAGATTTAAAATTAAAAATATATACATATTTATTTTTTTTTATTGTAGTAACAAAACATTAGTTTTTGATAATTTTTTTTTTTTTTTTTTTTTTTTAATTTCATTTATAGTAGAACTATTAATTAATTAAACTATTGATGATAATTATATATATGTATATATATGTATAAATACATATAAATAATAAATTTTTATAAATATTTTTTTTAGATATATTTTTGAGTTCTGAAGATATAAGACCCATAACTACAGTAGAACTTAAAGGTAATATACACTTTAAAAAATATAAAATATGTATATAAATAAATATATATATATATAATTAATTAAAAATAGATTAAAAATAATTACTTCAATAATACTAATAATGATAATTTATTTATTTATTTATTTATTCTCCATAATATAAACAGAAATGATTAAAAATGATGTATTTAAGTATGCATTTAATCAAATGTTTAGTAATTTAAATTCTGATACTCTTATTAATGATGATGAAGAAATGCTACATAAAGTTCTTCACTTTATTCCAGCTAAACATATTAAATTAATTAAAGGTAAAAATAAAAATAATAATAAAAATAAAAATAAAAATAAAAAAAAATAGAATTAAGTAAAATAAAATAAAAAAATTTATAAAATTGTAAAATATATACATTAATTTAAACTATTAAAATAGATAAATTAAATTAATAAAATAAGTGAATAGATTTTATTAATATTTTCAGCATTTAAAATTATAAATATTCTATTTATTTAATAATTTCCATTTTATTATATTTTTTTAAACATATATATATATATATATTTATTATATTATGTTTAATTAAATAATAATAATAATAATAATAATAATAATAATAATAATAATAATAATAATAACAATGATAATAGATTACCAGAAAAATAAACTTAATCAAAAGGTTTTCATAGAAGAATTAGATCCAAAAATTTCAGCTCCAGCAAGATATCCAAACTTCAAGAAAACTGACAAACAGCCTGAAGTAAAGGTATAGACATAAGTTATTATTTATTATCAAATAATAATATATAAAATATTTATACATAAAGTATTTATATGCATATTATATAATATAATATTATTGTTTAAAATATATATTTTTTAAATCAAAAAAAAAAAAAAAAAAAAAAAAAAAAAAAATAAAATAAAATATAAAAAAATATAAAAAATGAAAATAAAAATGAAAATAAAAATAAATATTTTATTAAACTTTAACATATATTTTATCAATTAAAAGTCCATTGCTCCTACAAGTGAAAATATTGGAAGAGTGAAGAGATTTGATGAGTAAATAATAAATTAATAATATATATATATATATATATATATATATATATTTTATAAAATTTAAATAATTAATTATTAGATTATAAATAATTTAATAAATATTAAATTAAATAAGTATTAATTTCATTAATTCTTTAAAAATTTATATAATATATATAAAAAATTTTTTTTTTTTTTTTAATTTTTTTATTTTCATTTAATGAATATAGAAATAGACTTAAGACAAAAGCCAAACCTGAAGGAGAAGAAAAAAAAGAACCTCAACCTGTGGAAGAAGAACCAATTGAAATAAATTTAGGTAAAGGCTACTTACCATTAAATACAAAACTTAGTTCATTAACAAAGCAGCAAAGACAAGTAAGTGATTAAATATATATATATATATAATAAAAAAAAATAAAAATATTCTCAATTAATATGTTGATTATTATCGATTTTAAAATAATTTTTTTTAGGATTTAATTGATTTATATATGGATAGATTATTTGGATCTGAAAATAAAGATTGGAAAAGTTCTGGTAATATTCTTCACTATGAAAGGTAATCAATGATTTATATTCATATATACACTTTCGTTTTCTTTTTCTTCTTCTTTTCAAAAAAAAAAAAAAATATAATATTTATTAAATTTATTACAAAAAAATTATATATAAAATGTTTAAAAAAGATATCTTCAAGCTAAAGGTCTTAATATTAATTGGCCATTCCCAAAATATCATAAAAAGAAAAATTATCCTATTAAAAATATTCGTAATCCTATATTAAGTCATATATATGTTCAACCTATTCTTATTAACCAAAACCAAAATCATAAGAATGAAATTGGAGTAATATATAACATAATATAATATATATTATCTATATATATATATATATATATTATTATTATTATTATTATTATTATTATTATTATTATTATTATTATTATTATTATTATTAATTTAAAAGTCAAAAATAAAATAAAATAAAATAAATATTTTAATAATATCAATCAATGATTTTTATTTATTAAAATCTATTTCATTACAATTATTATTTTTTATTTTTTTAAATAATTACTGTTTTAGGTAGGATTATCCCAACTTCTTGTAGGAAAAAAGATAGAAATTCAAGAAAAAAAACCAGATTTAAATTACAAAAATAATCCGGAACATATAAGGAAGGTTTCCAATATCTATTCCAATCTTCCAGGGGAGAGTAGTGTAAAGGTTAAATCCTTACAAAAATTGGATAATATGGAGGAAGAGGCGAATAATGATAACTATTCAAATTTACATAGTCTAGTCGATCAAGTTAGTACATTGAATGTAGATACCACTACCAATAAACAAACGGTATCCTCTTCAAGTCCGAAGAGGAATGAAAATAGTGTTATTAATGCAAATATGCGTCGTCTAAGTAATCTCAATAATACACTCTATAAAGTTCCTGAATTAAAAAAGAAGGATGAACCTCCCAAAAAATTAGAATTCCATCGAGTGATGAGAATTAGTTCTTATGTAGACTATAAAGATGATATTGAAGAAATTGAAAAAGCGATTAAATTATCTAGTAATATGAATCTAATTAATAATAGTCGGTCTAATAATGAAAATGATACCACTGCCCCAAGAGAGACTAATATTCCTGAAATTAAAATTGAAGATGAACATAATTATAACTCTAATTATTCTAATAATATTCAAAAAAGTATTTCATTAGATAAAAATAATGCAAATACAATTTCTGATAATAATAGTAATAATAATAATAATAACGAAAATGTCAACTCCGATAATAAAAATACAAATGAAGATATAGCACCAGAAGATAAAACTCAAAATATAAATAATTCCACTGATATAACTGAAAATACCATAACAAATACAGAAGAGGAACTTATAACTAATAATGAGAAAAATTCTCAAAATAATAATGATGAAAAAGGAAATGAAAATGAAGATAAAAATAAAAGCATTACAGAAAGTAAGACTGAAAATAATAATGGAAATATCACAGAAAATAATATAAATGAAAATAATAATGAAAATAATAATGAAGATAATAATGAAAATAATAATGAAAGCAATAATAAAGATAATAATGAAAATAATAATGAAGATAATACTGAAAATAACAATGTAAATGAAAAAAGTGACGATGCTGACAATAATAATGATAATAATGATAATAATAATAATAATAATATCAATAGTAATGAGAGTAATGAAACAGAAAATAATCCTGAGAATAATAATCAACAAAAAGAGATTACAGATGATAATGATGATAAAATGATGCAAGAAGAACGAGAACGATTACTTCTTAATGAAATGAATAAAGAAAAAGAATTAGATTATCATCCATTTGTAAGTTCTACTCGAAAATTAAGCACTGAACAAAAAGTGGATGAAATTATTGTTAATGAAAAAGATAAAGAAAATATTGTTGATATAAATAGTATAAATGATGATCAATAATATATTAAAGGAAATCAAAAAATAAAAAAATAAAATATATATATATATGTACATATAATATATTTATATATTATATTAACTTCTTGGTTATTTATAAGTATTGTTTATTTTGTTTAATTTATATAATAAATGATTATTAATTATAATTTTTTTTTTTTCTTATTTGTTTTTGTAAAAAAAAATTGACCATTTCATAATCATTAATTATTATTATTATTATATGCTAATAAAAAAATTAAAAATTAAAAAATATATATATATATTACAATGGATATATATAAATTTACAATATATATTATATTATTTTTAAAATTATTAATATATATTATAAAAAAATAAGTATATATTTTAAAATAAAAAAAATAAAATAAAAAAAAATAAATTAAATTAAAATAAATTAAATTAAAAATTAAAATAAATAGGCAATATAAATCAATTTTTTATTTTTTTATTTTTTATTTTTTCTTAATACTAAAATACTAAATATTATATATTATTATATATTAATAGTTAGAATAAATATTAAAAATTAAAAATTATATCAAAAAATAAAACTAATAATAATAATAAAAAAAATTCATATATAAA
Organism: Neocallimastix lanati (nom. inval.); assembly: GCA_016946835.1. Classification (NCBI taxonomy): domain Eukaryota; kingdom Fungi; phylum Neocallimastigomycota; class Neocallimastigomycetes; order Neocallimastigales; family Neocallimastigaceae; genus Neocallimastix; species Neocallimastix lanati (nom. inval.). Next base: position 343,732 of record JACVTC010000026.1, read on the forward strand.
ATATTTTAACACTATACATTATATCAATTGTTTTTTTTTTTTTTTTTTTTTTTTTTCTAAATAAATTTATATCATTATCAAATATTATAACATTCACTAACATACAAAGTAATTAATATTATAACATCGTAGTGGTAAAGTTGAATTATGTAAATTTGAATATAATTAATTTTAAAAATTTGTATTATATAGTGTATATATAAGATATATTAATTACATTATAGAGGATGATAATCAAAGATAAAAAAAAATAATAATAACAATAATAATAATATTATTATTATTATTAATTTTAATTTTAATAATAAATTTATAAATTTACAAAGAAAAGTTTCTCAACTTTTTTTTTTTTTTTTTTATATTTGGTAATTTTTATTATAAATTTAAATTATTATTACTTTTAATCATTAATAATATTGATAATAATAAAAACAATAATAATACAGTAATTTTTATTAAAAAAAATTTATTTTTATTAGAAATAGTAATAAATTAATATATATGCAAATAAACCAGATATTTACAAAATATAATTGAAATGTTTAAGATAATTATTAATTATTTTTGTTAATATAAAGAATGATGTTAATATTTTAAAATAAAATAATAAATGATAATGACAGATTTTATATAATAAAATATAATGATAATAAATGAATTTATTATTTTATAAATATTTTAAAACGATTTATTTGTTTTAATGTTAATACGAACTATAATATTAATTTTGATTTAATTCTCCCCTTAATATTACTTTGAGGATAATTTAATAAAAAAAAATTCCATCTTTTTTAGTTATTTTTTTTTTCGGTAAACGTAACCTAATTTCCCAAAAATAAATAATTAGTAGGCTACAGGTTACACAAATCTTTTATAATAGTAAATTTCTTGTTGAAAAAGTTAAATTTTATTTATAAATGTAAAAAAAAGTATAATTTATTTGTAAATAAAATAAATTATATATATTTTTTTTTTACATTTATAAATAAAATTTATCATTATCTTATAATATTAAACTACTCTTTATTATTATTTTTCTTTTAAAAATGTAAAATTTTCATTTTAAAAATTAATCTACTAGAACTTAAAAGAAAAGCTAAAATCTAAAGCTAAAAAAAAAAAAAAAAAAAAAAAAAAAAAAAAATTATTAAAAAGAAGACATTTATTATGAATCTAAATGAAAGCGTAATAAAATATAATACAAAACAATAAAATACAATAAAACACAATATAATACATAATAAAAAAGATAAAACAATATAAAAATAAATAAATAGATATAAATAATTAAATAAATATAAAAATAAATAAATAGATATAAATAATTAAATACAAAAATACATAAATAGATATAGATAATTAAATAAATATAAAAATAAATAAATAGATATAATAAATAATAATAATTATAAATAATTATATAAATATAAAAATAAAAAATAATAATTATAAATTATTATATAAATATAAAAATAATAAATAGATATAAATAATTAAATAAATATAAAAATAAATATATAATAATAATTATAAATAATTATATAAATATAAAAATAAAAAATAATAATTATAAATAATTATATAAATATAAAAATAAAAAATAATAATTATAAATAATTATATAAATATAAAAATAAAAAATAATAATTATAAATAATTATATAAATATAAAAATAAATAATAATATTTATAAATAATTATATAAATAAAAGAAAATACTATTAAAGACATTTTAATTAAAACATATAATAAATTTTATAAAATGAAACAAAAAAAAATTTTATGTTTTATAACACAAATAATTAATTACAATATATATTCTATTAATGAAACTAAAAATTTTAAAATAAAATGAAAAAGGTTTATTTTTTTTTTTTTTCGTTTTATATGCAAATATACATACTCATTATTATTTAAATTATTTTTATTTTATATAAAATTTTTTTTATTTTTAATTTAAATCATTTTTATAAAAGAACTACAATACAAAAAAAAAAAATTATGTTTTTTATTATTTATTATTTTTTATTATTTATATAAAAACTTTATTGGAGCTAAATAGTTGATTATAAATTAAATATGAATAAATTATAAAATATTAAAAAGTAGACTATACTAAATATGTATAAAAAAAATAATAAAAATAAATAAATACATAAATGTTAATAATTTATTTAACGAAGTGGTATATATAAATAATTATTATTTATTTATTTATTTATTTATGTATTTATTTATTTATTTATGTATTTATGTATGTATTTATTTATTTATTTATGTATTTATGTATGTATGTATTTATTTATTTATTTATTTATTTATGTATGTATGTATTTATTTATTTATTTATTTATGTATTTATGTATTTATTTTTATTATTGATTTTATACATATTTAGTAAAGATAAATTCCTTTTTTTATTTCTTTATATTAATGATTTGTACCAACAAGTCATAAATCTTAATTACTATAAAAAAATAATTAGTGTCATTTAATGATATTAAATTAAAGAAATGTCCTTTTCTTCATATATATTTAAATTATACCATATATAGTATAAATGTAAAAAATTATAAATCTATTCCTTTATATATACTTAAAAATATATTCCATTAGTAAATAAAAATAAAATAATTTTATAATTAATAATCCTTTATTTATTAAAATTTATTACATATCAAAATATCAAATGTTGTGTGTTACGTTTTAATTTTAATTTTTATTATTAATTAAAATTAAATTAAAATAAAAATATTTTTATATGATTGGTTTAAGTGTTTCATGTTATAACTTAACATTTTTAATATATATACTTTCATTTATTTATTTATTTATTATTTATTTATTATTTATTATTTATTATTTATTATTTAATATTGATGTTTAATATATAACTTTCATTTATTTATTTATTTATTATTTATTTATTATTTATTATTTAATATTGATGTTTAATATATATACTTTCATTTATTTATTTATTATTTATTTATTATTTATTATTTATTATTTATTATTTATTATTTATTATTAATTATTTATTATTTATTATTAATTATTAATTATTTATTATTTAATATTGATGTTTAATATATATACTTTCATTTATTTATTTATTTATTATTTATCTATTTATTATTTATTTATTATTTATTATTTATTATTTATTATTTATTTATTTATTTATTATTGATTATTATTTATATTATTATTGATTATTATTTATATTATTGTTGATTATTGATTATTATTTATTTATTTGTTTATTTATTTGTAATATATAATTAATAATTAACTTTAATTATATATATAATTTATGCCCTATAATTAAAGTTTGATGTTTTGTTTTTTTACAAAAAAGTTAAATTTTTTTTATTGATATACCCTATATTGTAAATCTATATAGGAAATAATGTTTTTAAATAAACTTTAAAGGATATACTAAATATTTATAATATAGCAAACTAGTATAAAACTTTTTTTTTAAAATTCATTATCACCATTATTTATATTAAATATTATGTAGATAATAATAAAGATTTCATTTAATAAATAAATTTAATCTAAAATAATATTATTTTTATTATTATTAATTAGATTATTATAATTAGAATATATTATATTATTATTTATTAATATTATTATTTATTATTATTATTTAAAAAATCCATATTTTATTAAAACTTGACCAAATTCAAATTATATTTTACTTGAAATTATCCTTTTATAATTACTTATTAAGTTTTGAGATAAATAATTAAATCAATACTATATTTATATTTAAGTTTTGAGATAAATAATTAAATCAATACTATATTTATATCAACTTTTTTACTTTTATATTTATTCTACTAGTTTTTTTTTTTTTTCTGTTCTTGCTCAAAATAAATACAAAAAGAAAATTTTTAGATAGAATCATATGTTGTATTTGTAATAAAATAGTACGTTTGTATTTAATTTAGTTTCACATTTCTATCCCGAAATAATAAATTTTATAAAATATATATAAGTAAATATTTTTTTAAAACAAGTAAATAAATAAATAAATAAATAAATAGAAAATAATAAAATAATAAATAAATAAATAAATAAATAGAAAATAATAAAATAATAAATAAATAAATAAATAAATAGAAAATAATAAAATAATAAATAAATAAATAAATAAATAGAAAATAATAAAATAATAAATAAATAAATAAATAAATAGAAAATAATAAAATAATAAATAAATAAATAAATAAATAGAAAATAATAAAATAATAAATAAATAAATAAATAAATAGAAAATAATAAAATAATAAATAAATAGATAATACTACTATTTAGTTAGTAAAGAAATATATATATATATAAAGATAATTTTAATTCTAATCCTTTATCATTTTCAAAATTTCTTTTATTAATTATTATAAATAAAGTAAAAATAGAATTAATATATCATTTAAAAATAAAGAACAATCTACACCAGTAAATAAAAATAAAAATAATGGTAATATTAAGCACTGTCTTTTTTTTATTTTTATTGCTAATTGTTTTTCTTTATTTATATATTTTTATTTTAGAGGATTTTAAATGATTAGGTTAATGTATTTTTTTTAATTGTTTTTTGTTTAAACCTTTGATTTTAAAAATTGGAAAGTCGAAAAGAATTATATTAATTTTAATATAAATACAAACCTATAAAAAGTAAAAACAAATTTAAATTGATTAGTCAAAATACTAACTATTTTGTCTATAAATAAAGTTTATATTTTAATTTTAATTTTAATTACCAAAGTATATTAATTAATAATAACTAAAATTCTAAAAAATCTTTATAAAGATATATTAAGTTTCTAAAATTTTATGTTAATAATATAATTTAGTATTATAAATTATATTACAATATATTTATCCAATATAATAATCCTATATTACATTAATTATTTAATTAAATTAATTTATATAATTCTTATAGAAGTTTCCCTTTTTTATAATTTGTAATTAAATAAATTTTAATACTATGATTATTAATTAAATATATTAAAATAAATATATTCATATTTATATTTAAATATATAATCTAAAAAGGATTATTATAATTATAGTTATTATAATTATTTATTTATTTTTATGTTTCTTTTTAAACATGTTTAAAATTTAAATAATATTTTTATTATTATATAATAAATACCAAATAATTTATGATGATAATTAATATATAATTAATTTTTATAAAAGCATATTAATTTTTTTTTTTTTTTATATATTTTAATTTTATTTTATATTTTATTTTAAACAATACTATTTCATTATATTCTTTATTACCTTAAATGATATTAGTATTAATGTTAATTTAAATATTTGTATTACTGAATTATATCATTATATAGGTTTATTATGTTATATAATTTTTATAATCGGCATTATTTATATATTATATTGTATAATTTTTATAATCTGTATTATTTATATATTATAAATAGTAAATCTACATAATTATTTTTAATAGTAAATTTTTATATTTATTTATTTATTTATTTAATAAAAATAAAAAATAAAAATTATTTTGATTTTTTAAATAATATATTAAAATAAAATAAAAATTATACTAAATATGAAGATATATTAACTAGAAATAAATATTATATTGTCGAATATATTGTAGCATATATTTAATTTTATGTTAAAATTTTGAATTTTTATTAGTTTAATTCTATTATTTACTTTTTTTTTTTTTTTTTTTCTTTTTTTCTTTTTTTTTTCTTTTTTTTTTTTTTATTAATCATCATATTAAAAATTAAGTTTTAGTAAATATATGTTCCTGCTAAAACAAAAATAACTGTATAAATTAGCAAAGGAAACATTTAAAAATAATAAAGAAAAATTAGAAAATTTGAATGCTGAAAATATTTATAATAAAATAAAATAAAATAAAGTTTCCTTTTTTTTTTTGTTAAAATATTTCAAAAATATTTTAAAATATCAAAAAACATCATATTTATAATACAATAAATACAAACAATAAAAATAAATAAAATATACAAATATATCATGAAATATTAAATGACAATAAACAAAATCTATTATTAAATATAGAATTTTAGACTCTAAAAAAACTAATCTTATTTATTGGATTATTGTTGAAAACTATTATAATAAGGCATAAATATCAATACATTGAAAAAGTATTAAAAGATTTAATAAAAAGTAATTTATAATCAATAAATTATATATATTTTTATTTATACATAAGAAAAGAAAATAGATTTTAAATATTTTCAATACAATATATAGAGTAATAAATAATTAAATTCGTAATTTGATATAATTATTAATAATTATTATAAAATTAAAAAAGAATAAATTAGGTATCGATTTTATTTATTTTAATATTGTATATATTATTAAAATAACTTTAATAATTATTAAAGTATTATTCAATACTATTTAATTATTTATTACCGAATATTACTGAAACTTTGATTTTATTTAATAAAATAATACAATTTATCAACTTGTTTTTTTTTTTTTTTTTTAAAAAATATAATTTTATATTTATAAAATTAAAAAAAAAAAAAATTTAAAAAAAATAAAATATAAAGAAATAAAAATATTAAGTAACTAAAATTAAACGACCAAAACAAATACAGAAAACAAAGAAAAAAAAATACCAATAAAAAAAATAACATAATTATATAATTATATTATAAAATAATCTTTTTGTAAAAGTATAAGCCTATCAATACTGTTTAATTTAAAAAAAATTTAATATATATATATATTTTCTTTTTTCCTTTTTTTTTTCTTTTTAAAAAAGAATATATATATCGTTATAAATATAAATATTTTATTTTGTTATAACAATAAGATTATATAATAATGTTTTTTAGTAAGAAAAAAAATATTGAAAAAATAAAAATTGTTGAAGCCGAGGAGCAAAGACAGAGAGAAGAAGAAGAAGAATATGAAGAATTAGAAATAGAATCTCCTCTATTAGAATTAGATATAGAACCAGAAGATATCGATTTTACTAAGGTATATGCATATCATTCATTTGTATCTTCTCAAAGTGGTCAAGTTTGTGTGTCGAAGGATGAAGAATTAGTATTACTTGATGATTCTAATGATTATTGGTGGTTGGTTAAATGTGTTCGTTCAGATGAAGTGAGTACAATAGTATTGTTCTTAAATAAAGAATTTTGAATTATTATAATTTCATATTTAATTTTTTAAATTTTTTTTTATTACTAGGTTGGTTATATACCCGCTGATAATGTTGAAGTAATTGGTTTTAAAATATAATAGATAAATATAAATAAATTATATTTATTATCATTAATATATTGTTTATCAATGAATATATTTTTTTAAATTATAAAAAATATTTATATATATATTTTTTTATTAATCATAATATCTTTTTTTTTTTTTTTTTTTCGAATTTTAAAAATAATTAAAGACTCCAATAGAAAGATTGGCTAGAGTTAATAGAAGAAAAAATTTAGAGGTATACAATTATAAGACTAATTTATAATGCTATTATATTTAAAAATTTAATTTTTTGAAAAAAATATATATAAAGTAGATATTTTGATATTAATTAACTTTATAATTTATATAGATTGATGTACCAGAGAATGACATAGTAAAAAGATCAGAAAATTTTGCTCAAAAGAAAGTTACATTTTCAAAGAATGTTACTATTGAAATGCCAGAAAGTGATGATGAAAATGAATCAGAAGAAGAAGTTGAAGTTAAAATTTCTCGTGTAAATACTGGTTCATATAAGGGTAAAAAGAAGAAGAATATTTTTTCTGTAAGTAATTTATATTTATTGAATATATATATTTAAAAAAATAATTAAATACTATCATAATTAATTAAATTAAATAATTTTTTTTATAAAAAAAAATAATAAAATATTATAATAATATTAATTTTGAATCAATAGAAATTTTTGGGTAAAAAGGATAAAAAATCAAAGAAAGGTAATAATAATAACAACAACCAAGCATTTGCTGAACCATATAATAGTTATGAAATCAATGATATATTAGATTTTTCAGATGAAGGAAATAAGAATTCAAATAACATGGGAAATAATAATATGGTAATGAAGTTAGGTGGACCTGAAGGTTATAATCAAAATGCACAAAATCCTTCATTTGATAAAAGTACCAGTGGCCCATATGGTCCATCCATTAATAAATATATGGGACCGTCAGGTCCAAATGGTTTAGCTCCAAATAGTTATAATGGTCCAAATGGTCCAAATGGTCCAGGATTAAATAACTCATATGATTCATTTGATAGAAATAATGGATCACCTAATCCAAATGGCCCATATGATTCCTTTGATAGAAATAATGGACCATATGGTTCATTTGATAGAAATAATGGTCCATATAATCCAAATGGACCACATAATCCAAATGGACCACACGGCTCATTTGATAGAAATAATGGTCCTTATAATCCAAATGGATCATATGGTTCCTTTGATAGAAATAATGGTCCAAATAATTCATTGAGTCCATATATGCAACATGAAAGAAATCTTAGACCTTCAAATGATGATATTAATACTTCACTTGAAAGGAATAGTAATCATCCATCCTTTGATCGTACTTCCAATAATTCAAATGATATTCCTAAAGAAAATACCATTAAAGTTTATGCTGGTAATATAGAATTAAAAACATCATATAAGAATATAGAGGTGGATGAAAATATGACAATAAAAGATGTTCTTTTGATTGCTATGGAAAGATTTAGAATTCCAAAGAATACTGTTGATGAATACTATATTGGTGTGATTCATTTTGAATCCCAAGAAAAACAATTAAAACCTGAAGTAAATGTTATGAATATCATTAGAAGTTTAAATTCTAAGGGATTACCTGGTATCACTGTTTCATCAAGAAGTTCATTAATTAACGCAAATATTAATTTATCTGATACTAGATTTATTAAATTCTTTTTAAATAGAAAGGTTGCTGAACAAGAAAAAGATTTTAAACTTATTCGTATATTTATTGATGAATTAGATAGTAATAGTCGACAAATACATAAGACTATCGGTGTTATGGAGCATGAGAAGGTAGTTGATGTCATTAATAATGCTTTAACTAAATTTAGTATTTATCAAAATAGAAATCCTTATGATTTTACTTTAATATCATTATTTAATAATCAACAAATACCAAGAAAATATGATGATAAAATATATGATATTTTAAGTGAAGTTGCTAAATTTAAAAGAAGATCCATTATTGATATCGATTTCTTATTAAAACCAAATAATGCCATGTCATCTGAACCTCAGTCTAATGCAGGTTCTTTACAAAAACAACTTTTAATGAACGGTATTAATGGTTCTGGAAATGGAAATCTTAAAAATAATTCGTTACTTCCTAATGATCCTGATAGTTTTAAACCACCAGCTCGAAAAAGTAGTAATGCAGCAAAACCATCCTTTATAAAAAGAAGTCCTAGTAAAAGATCAGAAAATCAATTTAATGAAAATAGTGACATTAATTCTAATACTAATGATGAGTTTGATGAACCACCACCACCACCATCCATTCCTCCACCACCACCTCCAACTTATTTACCATTTACCGATGGTATGGGTTATGATTCTGATAATAGTAGTATTCCTCCTAGACAAGATTCAGATAATAATTATCAACAAAAACGTGATTCTGATAATAGTAGTAATCCACCAAGATTTGATAGTCAAGAAAATACTAATCATGAAATTAATGAAAATTCTAGCATTGATGATCCACCAAGAATTGGAAGTTTGGAACCAATTGAAAATGATGGTAATAATGGATTAGGTTCAGGTTCATTAGAAAATAATAATGATAGCAATGAAAACCATGAGAATGATGATGGACAAAACAGTGATAATGATAATCCACCAAGATTTAGTAGTTTAAATCATAAGGATGAAAATGAAATTAAAACATCAGATACTACAAATCATAATTTATTCAATAAAGTACCACAACGTACAAGAGATTCTATTTATAGTGATGCTCATGATTCATTTACATCTGAAATGAATGATTTAAATAATAATTTATTTACTTTAAATAGTATTTTAGAAAATACTTCAGAGAAGTCCGATCGTGATAGTCAAGATGGTTCAATAAAAGAAGCTAAAAATAATCAAGATCAACGACAACAACAGCAACAACAAAAAGAAGAAAATCCATTATCCGTTGATAATGATAAAATTAAGATTGAAGAAAAGTCAATACAATCTTCCGAAAATGGTTCCGAATTACCAATGAATATCACCTCACAAAATGAAGCATTATCATCTACTTTACCTAAAAATGAAGGTAAGGAAGAATCTTTAAATAAAGAAGCTAATACTAATAGTTTACCATCAAAGCAAAATGGAAATGTTAATAATTTAAAACCAGAAGTATCGAAAGAAGAAAATAATGAAATTTCTAAAGATAATAATAATAATAATAATAATAATATGATTAATAAAACTATAGAAAATAATGGTAAGGAGGAGAGTAATGAATCTTATGAATCTAATGAAAATTCTAATAAAAATTCTATTGCTTTTGCCCCAAGAGGTAGTTCAGCGATGGATCCAAGAGGAAAACCAATGCCACAACGTCGTTCAGAAGATCGTAATAATTTTGAAAGAAGCTTAAGTAATGCCAGTAATAGTAATAGATTACCTGTTTCACCAAATTTAGTTCCTATTAGAAAATCTTCATCAGTGAAAGTTCCAAAACTAGTACATACTCAACCAGCTAATGTAGGTAATTGTCCACCAATGAATGATGGAGATAGAAGTATGATGAGAAATGATGGTGAAAGAATGGCAAGAAGACGTCCAAGAGGTTCATCTCCTGGAAGAGATGGTGATAGGAGTATGATGAGTGATAGAAGTATGATGGATGATAGAAGTGAAGGTATGAGAGATGATAGAAATGAAAGAGGAGCTATTAGAGATGCTGAAGGAAGATTAATACAAGGTGAAAGAGGTATGCGTCAAAGAAGACCTTCACCTAATGGAAGAATGAGACCAAGAAGACCATCACCTGGAAGAGGTGATAGAAGTATGATGGGTGATAGAAGTATGATGGGCGATAGAAGTATGATGGGTGATAGAAGTATGATGGGTGATAGAAGTATGATGGGTGATAGAAGTATGATGGGTGATAGAAGTATGATGGGTGATAGAAGTATAATGAATGGAAATATTTTAGATGGACTTAATGATAATGAAATGGGTCCAGATAATAAAATATTACAACAAGTTAAAAATGCTGAAGGATTAAATAGAAGTGGTAGTTTTGATTCTCCATTATTAAAAGATGGTGAAATGAGAGGTAGAAGACAAGAACCAAGAGATGGTAGAAGAACAATGCCTCCAGAAAGAATGACACCTCAAATGAGAGAAATGTATAGTAAGGAGGGAGGAATGAATTCAAGAATGAGAGAAAGAAGACCAGGTGGTCCAGATAGAACACCACAAATGAGAGAAAGAAGACCAGGTGGTCCAGATAGAACTCCTCAAATGGGTGAAAGAAGACGAAGAGGTCCACCAGATGGAGATATTCCACCACATATGAGAGAAAGAAGACCAATGGATCCAGAAGGTAGACCATTAGATCAAGAAGGAAGACCAATTGAAACATCTGAAGGAAGATTTATGGGACCAGAAGGGGAAAGAGATAGAGATATACCACCACATATGAGAGAAAGAAGATCAATGAGACCAGGACCAGAAGGTGATAGAGAAAAAGATAGAAGAGATAGAAGACCAAGTCCAGGTCCAATTTCAGGTCCAGAGAGAACACCACAAATGGGAGAAAGAAGGTTAAGAGGTTCTGAAAGAACACCAAGAATGGGACCTGAAAGAACACCAAGAATGGGACCAGATAGAACTCCAAGAATGGGACCAGATAGAACACCAAGAATGGGACCAGATAGAACTCCAAGAATGGGACCAGATAGAACTCCACAAATGGAAGAAAGAAGATTAAGAAGTCCATCTGATCCAAATAGAATTAGAATGAGTAGATCATGTTCACCAAGTCCAAATAGGAGAAGACCAAGACCACCACCAAATGGTCCAAATGTTTTAAATAATCTTAATGGTAATGGCGATATACCATCTCCACATTTATCCTTTAGAAATAGTCCAAGACCAAATATGATTTCATCTCATGATATGAATTCAAGAGATATTGGATCTCCAGCTAGAAAACCTATTGAATTAAGCAATAGTCCAAATTCGAGTTTAGGTAGAAGTCCAAATGGAATGATGCATAAACCAATGAATTCTCCAATGAATATATCTTCTCCATTTAGAGTTCAACATAGTGCTTCTGGCTCTCCTATATCACCAATGATTTTACCAGAAGGTATACATCAATCTAATACATTAGGTATTAATAATATTGAAAGAAAACTTTCATCTAATTCATCTAGAAGTATGACTGATAGTAAAAATGGTTCCTTTAATCATCGAAGAAATGCCTCTGTTTCTTCTTCTCTTTCAACACATTCAACCTCTAGTGATAGACCACCAAAATCAGCTTATAGAAAACCCGGATTACAATCACCAAATCATCATAATAGTAATTTAATTGAAACATCAAAAACTCCACTTATTGTTAATAATGTGGGAGAATTAAATGCTCATTCTGCAGCTATTCAAACGGTTAATGAATTTGGTGAAGTGGAAGATGTAAAAAGTTACGGAAGTCAAAATCAAAGCAAAAATGCCTCTCCTGCTGTAGATATAGATTTTAATCAATTATTAAACTCACTTGATAATACCTTACAAAATAAATCAAATAATTTCACTGTACGTTCTAATGCCAGTACACCATCAGGTAGTAGAAGAAATAGTGAATTAGAAAAAATAAGAGCTGATCGTAGATCAAAATTTGAAGATATGGAAAAATATTTAGATAATACTATTCAAAATAATCAAATTAAATCTAAATCAAATGCTACTTCTTCAGGAAAAGCAAATAATAAAACTAACGAAAGTCATTATGATGATTCTAATTTAAAAAATTTATTAGATGAATTAACCATGGCAAGTAATACCGAAAATAGAAATTAATGAAACACTTTTTAAAAATAAAAATAACAATAATATATATAATTTTTTTTTTTTTTTTTCAATTGTTAATTATATAGGTAATTATTTAAATATAATTATATATTCTCTGTACTAATTTAATATAAATTCTATTTAAATATATATTTTTTTTATAAAAACAATATATCTAATTTATTAATCATTTTTTTATTTACCTTTATATATTCTATTTTTTTTTTTATTTTAATCATATAGTTTTTAAAAAAAAAAAAAAAAAAAAAAAAAAAAAAAAAAAACATTAAAAAATTTTATTCTCTGGAAAATTTTACTTATTAAAATATATATATTTTTTATTTATTGTTTTTTATTTAAAAGTTGAATATTTCAAAATAATTAATTAATAAATAAATAAAAAATCAATATATAAAAAAAAATTAAATAAAACGAAAAATAATATACAATAAACCATCTCAACACGAAATAAATAAATCAACGAAACAAAAATAAATAAAAAAAAAAAAAAAATAAAAATAAAAAAATAAAGATAAAAACTAAAATAAAAATAAAAATAAATACGAGTATAAATATAGAAATACAAAAAAAAAAAAAAAATAAAAAAAAGAAAAAATAAAATATAAATAATAAATAAAATAAAATAATACAGAATAAAAAAAAATTAAAAAAAAACAAAAATAATTATAAAATGTTATAAATATTAACAAAAAAAAAAAATAGTAATAGTAATAATTGCATTATAGAATATTTATTTTTAAAAATTATAAATATAAATATATATAAAAGGTAATTTATTTTTACATATTTTCAAATCATATCAAATTAATTTTTATAAATAAATGAAAAACTATTAAATATTTAAAATATTAAATATGTTATATATATATAAAATAAAATAAACAAAAAAAAAAAAATTATTTCAATAAAAATAAAATAATAATAAAAAAAAAATATTTATAATAAATAAATAATAATAATTATAATTATTATTATTTCTACAATTTTTTTTTTTTTTTTGGTATATTTAAAATTTAATTAATAAATATTTTATTTAAAATTAATATATATAATATATAATATAAATTAAATATATATATTATTTATTTTTAAAATATATATTTAATAATTTCTTATTTAATGTTAATTTAAAAAAGGAAAGGAAAAAAAAAAAAAAAATAATTTATCAAAAATCCAAATTTATATCAAAAAAATTTTTTTTTTAAAAAAAAAAAAAAAAAAAAAAACGAAAAATAATCCTACATAATGAAAAATATATATATATTTAATAATAATATTTAAACCATTAAACCATTTATTATTAATACTATTTTTTATTATAATATTTAAAATTGCAATTAACAATTAACAATTAATGATTAAATCAAAATATAAAATTAAAATTAAATTAAAAAATTAAATATTAAATAAAAATATATAGTAGAAATTGAAATAGAAAAGTATCATAAAATCAAAAAAAAAAAAAAAAAAAAAAACTATTTTAATGATACATTAATAAAAAATTATTAAAATATTTTTTTTTTTTTTTTTATATTTATTTTTTTTTTTTTTTAAAAAAGATATATTAATAAGTTTATTTATAATTAATAGAAATAAATAATTAAATAATAGATTATTAAAAAAAAAATAATAATTATAAAATAATAGAATTAAACAAATCAAATAAAAAAATATATATATATTTAAACAACTTTCAAAAAAAAATCAAATAAAAATATTACTTTTATAAAGTTGTTTAAAGGTATATAAACAAAAAAACATAGTAAATGTATTTATATATATTAATTATTAATTAATATATATTATCATATTTTAATTCAACAACATAATAATTTATTAATTATTAAATAAATGAAAATAGAAAAAAAATTTTTTTTTTTTTTTTATTTTCTTAATTTTTATTATAAGAACCATAGTAATATGAAGAATATTAATGATGATCAAATTATAAAAATAAATAAATAAATAATAAAAAAAAAAAAAAAAAAGATTAATATTGGTTTTAATATTTAATATGATTCTTATAGTAATATGAAGAATATTAATGATGATCAAATTATAATAATAATAATAATAATAATAAATAATAATAAATAATAATAATAAATAATAATAATAAATAATAATAAATAATAATAAATAATAATAATAATAATAATAATAAATAATAATAAATAAAAATAATAATAATAATAATAATAATAATAATAATAAAAAAGATTAATATTGATTTTAATATTTAATATGTTTTTTTTTTTAAATTTTTTTCATATTATTAATATACTTATTGATGATCTTTTTTCAATTAATAAAAAAATTATATATATATATATATATGTTTTTTTTTTGTATTTAATCTCCATTTTATTTTATTTTTCATTTAATTTAAATTTTATTATCAACTTTAAAAGTTTTAATAATAATTCTCATAAAAATTTAATATTTTTAATTTATATTTATTAGAGATTTATGAAGACAATACAAAAAAAAAAAAAAAATTAATTCTCACAAAAATTTAATATTTATTTATATAATGAATGAATGAATGAATATGAATGAATAAAGAATGAAATATTAAAAAAATGAAATATTGAAAGATAAAATATTGAAGATTGAAATAGTGAAATAGTGACTACTAACAATGCTAAATCTCTTTGCTATTAAAATTGCTATTAAAATAAGTTGGTGTGACACCGTACATTAACATTTTAAAAATTTTATATATGGAGGCCTATTAAAATTTATATACCTATAAAATTTATCAAAACATAATAAATTATTAAATTATAGGATGACATGTTTAAAATATAATATATATATATATAAAGGTGTTTTTTTTTTTTTTTTTTTTAATTTATATTCAAAAATCTATAAACATTAAATAATTAATTTTTTTTTATTTTATAAATTTTAATTATTATTATTTTTTCTATTATATATATATATATATATATATATTTTTTTTTTTTTTTGTTTTTTTATGATTAATCCATTTTGTAAATTTTTTTTCTCAACTTATAGATCAGCCTACTAAATATATTGAAAATTTGTATCACTTTTATTTATTAATTATTAATATTTCTATTTGATTAAATAATTATATTTATAAAAAATTAAAATTATAATTCATTGATTTATATGGAAAAATATTTAATAATAGAAAATTATAAGAAATAAAAAGAAATTAAATTTGAAATATTAAATCTTCAAATGAGGCTTTTTTTTTCTTATTATTTTTTTTACTGTTTTTATGTGTTATATATATGAAGGATAATTTTACCAAAATAAAACAAAAATTTGTGTTACCTTTATGCTTATCCATTAATAAATAAAATTAGATAAGATGACTAAATATATTAAATTTATTTTTATTATTTTTTATAATTTCTCCATTATTAAATATCATATATATGGATATATAAAATAATAATAATAATAATAATAATAATAATAAATATTATTCTTTATTATTTTATAAAATTTATAAATATATATATATATATATATATTTTTTTTTTTTTTTTTTTCCAATATTTAATTAAATTTTAATTTTGTGTATAAATAAAATATCTACATCTAATGAAGTTTAATTTATATTAATTTATATTACTTATTATTATATTTTTGCTATTATTGTTATTATTGTTATTACTTTTTAAAATCTTATATATAAATCTTTAATAAAATAATATAAAAAAAAATAAATAAATAAAAAAAATTAAAATATATATGTCTTATTTGTAATGAACAATGAATATATTTTTCAAATTTTTAAAAAAAAATTAAAAAATTATAATTTTTTTTACTTTTTATTTAGAAAAAAAAAAAAAGTACATACATTATATATAAATATATTCAAAAAAAGTATATATATAAAATAAAAATTTTTTATAAAATCATTTAAAAAATATCTTAACTAGTATTTTTTTTTTTTTGGAGGTGAAAGTAAATGGATTATTTAAAAAAATTTTTTTTATATTTATTTTTATAAGTTAATTTATATTTTTAAAATAATATATTATAATATTAAAAACAATGTGATTTTTTTTTTTTCTTTTTTTTTATACAAAAAAAAAAATATTCCTTAAAATTTTTAGTTAAGATTAAAGTTTAATATAGCATTGGATTAAATAAAGTAAATAGATTTAAATATATATAATTTTAATTATATCACTTTTTGAGATAATATAAATAAATAAATAAATAAATAAATAATAAATAAATAATAAATAAATAAATAAATAATAAATAAATAAATAATAAATAAATAATAAATAAATAAATAAATAAATAAATAAATAAATAAATAAATAAATAAAGAGACCTCTTTTTAATGGGTTCCCCTGTTCTGAATAAATGGTTTAACTGATACTATAGTGGGATATTTATCAATTTAGATGCCCAAGTCCATCACAATAACGAAAAAGGTTTCCTCTATTGTCAGTTAAGAGTGACACTATTCCTTATTGAAATAATTCATTTCATTTTTATTTATTTGACTTGTCGTAATATTATAAATTAATATTGAATATATATATATAAATTATTATTATTATTTATTATTATTAATATTCTTTAAGAATTTTATAATCTTTCATTTCATTGAAATCATTTTTTAATTTTCAGTAATTAAATATTTAATATAATAACCTTTTTCTTTTTTTTGCATTTATTAAATTTAATATATTTTTATAGTTAGGTATCATGTACATATATATTTATTATAAACTAAAAAAAAAAAAAAAAAAAAAAAAAAAAATAAAATTTTATTACATCAGAAAAGGAAGAAAAATTAAATTAATAGAATTCCTGATATTATTGAATATTAAAATATAATTAGAACTGAATATATAAAAAAAAAAAATAGAGATGCTAAAAAAGGAAAAAAAAATTGTTTTCTTGTTGGTTCATCTCATATGAAGAGATTTCTAATGGATATAATGTATAAATCCCTAAAATACATATAAAAATATACTATTTTATCCAGGATATTTATGGTACTGTTACTTCTGACGTTTTATTTCCCACAATGGATTTCCTTGTTATATAGACAATTCTATCTTTGTTTCTCCTCTTTATTTGACTAATGTATTTGATTATTGCATTGATTTTTTAAATGATCATTCTAAGGAGACAATCATTGTTCATTTAAAGAAAGAAGCCATACCAAATGAAATAGTCAATAGTGTAATAGCCGAACAAATTAGTAAAATATATTGAAAACCATAAAGAATATTTTTATATTGGAAAAACTATTCCAAAACTTGGTAAAGTGAGAAAACGAATAGTTGTTATTACTCGTGAAGAATATTTAGGAACTAAAATTGAAGTTGGTGAAATGGGTGACTGTAGAGAGTATGATTCTAAGAATAAGCAATGTTATCCGTCAATCGATGTGTTTAAAATTCAAGAAAATAAAATAGAATATGAAAAAGAATTATCTTGTTTGTTCAGGATGCTTATACTTTAGATGGTACTGAAAAATGGGATTTCGTACATGATATATTAACTAATAATATTTCATCTAAATGCGAAATTTAACGATCCTGAACTAAATTTAAATTTTATGAACGTTGGAAGGATAGATAAAAAAAAATTTTGGACAAATGGCTAATGACGCATTATTTGATAGTGATATAGAAGAAACAGCAAATTTTATAAATATTAGAGTAACTAATTATTTTAGTGAAAAACGCGAAAAAGAAGATTCACCTAAAAAATGAATGGATTATTATGGATTTCCCAAACAAAGATGTCATACGTAGAATTTATCAAAGTAATAATTATGACATACTTGAATTTTATAATGATAATATTACAAAGAAGTACTGTGGATATCGATAAAAATTATTATATTAGTCAAATTCCTTTATTTGGTACTCTTTATGATGCTATAAGCGATATATTTTTTTAAAAAAGGGATACTAGCGATAAAAAAAAATATAATAACTTGTCTTCAACGCAACTTAGCAATCACTACAAAATTGTTAAAAGTAATTATAAATGCGTTAAAAGTCCTAAGAATCAATGGTATTTTACTAAAAACGGTAACTATTATAATATTGTGTCAGTATATGACAATAAATGTTTATCATACAATAATAATATTTTAGGAATTAATGAGTGCAATAAAAATAATAAAAATAACGACTTTATTATTAATAATGAAAGTATATGTTCAAGAACGGATAAAAATTATTGTTTAGATGGTACTCATAATATTATACCTGTGCCATTACAATCTAAAAAATACAAAAACTTGACTTGTTCAACGAAATTTGCCAAGCTTGGAAATCAAATGTTGTTCTAACCAATACACTTCAGTGGAATATGTTGACAGTATCGGTAATTGGGGTATAAAAAATAATAAATTGTGCGGTATTGGATATAAGAGATGCTCATGGAGAATTTTAGGTTATGATTATTGTTCTTCCATAAATCCTGAAGTTGCATTTACTGATGAAAAAATGGTTTGGGGGGTTTTGAGGACGGCGAATGGTGCGGAATTGGAGAAATGATACATGATACAAGTATTAGAATTAAAAATAGTAAATCCAAAAAGAATGTCTAATAACTAATCTCCACTCAGATACGAATATTCTTTTGTTAGGTTACTGCAACCATAGTGTATGGAATTATGAGAATGAAATGTTAATTCTAAAAGCTACAAAGTAAATGCTTATATGCTATGAATTCTCAAAATGGTAGAATGATTTAATTGTAATGAGGCTGATTGTAAAGATATGATAAATATCTTTAGTACATTAATTATTTTGTTTTGTACATTAAATTATTTAATGTAATTCACGTTTACAAAATAATGCTAATGCATTAAATTATGTAAAATATATTAATTTATGAAATTAATTGATTTATGAAAATTAATAATAAATTTATATTTTTTATAATATATAAATTTAAAAATATAAGATTAATTTCTAAATAACTTAGAATTTAGTAATTTTTAGTTTAGTTTAATAATCATAAAAATTAAATAGTAATATATAATTAATAGTATTAATAATAAAAGAATAATAAATAAATAATAAATAAGAACTTATTCAATTTGAGTCAAAACAAATTGAATAAAAAGCTTATTGAATTAGTTTTAGTTTTTTATAATTTTATTTAATTTTAGATTAGTTTTTGTTTATTTTATATTGAATATATGTTTAAATAAATAGAAATAGTATATTATAATGTAATTAAGAAAAAATATAAATACATGTAAAATTATTCTATTAAAAAAATGTAGTTGTTATTAACTATTTTGCTGTTAATAACTAATAAAAAGAATTTTTATAATAAAGAGATTAATAAAAGAATTTTTTTAATAAAATAAATTTCATTTGATTTGCGTATTATTATTGATAGTGTTTTTTATTTTTTGTTTTTTTTAGTTTTTTGTTTTATTTGTAATTGTAATCTGCTCCATAGGAACATTTTACAATAACAACTACCTTGTTAAAAAAAAAGTGGAGCACGTTACGATCATGATATTAGGACTACCAGTTAAAAAACTACTAGTCAGAAAACTACCAGTTAGAAAACTACTAATTAGAGAACTACCAATTAGATAACTACCAATTAGAGAACTACCAATTAGAGAAAACTACCACTTGAAGAATTACTAAGAGAAGAAGTATTAATAGAAGAAGTACTATTTGAAGAAGTACTAATTATAATTGCATCCATTAAGTCGCCGCCGTGATTACTAATTATATTGGAATATTTGAAATTATTTTTATTAAAACTTATTATTATTATAATAATTTTGTTTACTCGACGGGCACCATTTCAAGCGGTTAGAGCCAAATCGACTTTACATAATATTATTATAATAGTAAATTTAAATAAAAATAATAATCGTATATAAGAATTCTTTTAATTAAAAAAAAAAAAAAAAAAAAATTTTTTTTTTTCAAAGTGGAAGAACTTAATATTAGGCTAAGAAACGTGGACGAGAAGAAAAACAGAAGGTCTGCAAACCACCGATTTTTAACGGTGAAAGAAAAGAACTTAAAGGGTTCCTCACAATTGTAAATATGAACTTTGAGGATACCCCAGATGACTTTCCAGACGATAGATCAAAAGTTAGATTCATAACCTCATTCTTAAGAGGTGATCCTTTAAATTGGGCCTCAAATTTATGGGATAATGAAGATCCCTTGATCGATAATTTAGATAATATTAAGAGGGAACTTAAAATTAATTATGGGGATCCAGAAGTGGAGACAATTGTGGCTAATGGTAAATTAGATACCATTCGTCAGAAAAAATATGGGCAAGTGTTAGAATATATTAACCTGTTCAAAACAACTTGCCAAAATTCGGACTTCAACGAATCAGCCAAAATTTATATGTTTCTTAAAGGATTACATTACAAAATGAGGGAACAATTGGCCGTTGTTAACCCAAATCCAGATTCCCTTAACAAGTTGTATACTGATGTAATTCAAATTGAAAATTTGTCAAAGCGAACTAATCCTGTTGAATTCTATTATAATCAACAACGAGTTAGAAATTAGCAACAAAACAATAACCACAACCAGAGAAATAGTAGTCGTTGTGATGATCCAATGGATGTTGATTTATTTAGGATCAAAAATGATAGATATAGAAGATACACCCAGAACTATAATCAAAATTTATATGGTGAAAATAAAAGAGACTTTTCTGAATAAAAAGAAAAAAGGTCTTTGTTTTTTATGTAAACAACCAGGACACTTACAGTTTAATTGTCCTAACAGAAAAAGACCTTCTGAAGTTAAACACAAGAATAAAATTAGAGAAACCGATGAAAATCTTCCATCGGCAAAATTAAGAAGAATTAGAATGATCAAGGAATCTGATGATGCTCAAAAAATTAGAGCTATTACTGATGAAGAAAATGCTATGAATAAAAAAGAAAGAACAATATAATTACTTTCTATATAAAAACGAATGATATTAAAGAAGTTCTAGTTAGAGTTCTTATCGACTCTGGCTCAGATTTGAATTTTATTCATCCAACGTTCGTTAACAAAAACAAAATTAAATTGAAGGAAGTTAAAAGGTCTTTCAATGTTACTGGACTAGGATATGGTATCTCTACTATCTACGAACAAACAGAAAAGTGTATTTTACGATTCAAGAACCATTTTGAAGTTATTCAACACTATGCACTTTATATTCCTGATGTAGATATCATTTTAGGTATTCCTTGGATTGAAAAGCATTGCCCAATGAATTATCATGATTCAAGAAAAATATCCTTTCCTTCTGGTTATTGCGCTAGGAACTGTAATAATGGTAAAAGAAAAAGAAAAAACAAAAATAGAAGCAAGAAAGGTTCAAAGAAGTGTAAGATCGATATCGAACCTGTAGAAGAAATTTCCATGAACCAAGTACTCCAGATAAGTGTAAACCCCTTTGGGATTCCGAATCAGAAAGCGAAGCTGATTACGTCCGTGGAAGAAAAGTTAGAACCATTAATGATAGTGATAGTGATAGTGATAGTATTAATATTAGTGTTAAAGATAATGATTGTGGTAAAGAAAAAATTAACTTTTGTAGTTTTAAAGAACTTAGTACAATAGATAAAATCAAAAAATCATGTAATTTTATTAAATCATGTAAAAATGAAATTTTTAATAAAGAAAGTAAATTGGTTGCCGAACCCTCAAACTATTTTATTTCTTATCAAAATTGTGTTTTAGAGAATTTGTGTAACTGTCTGATTATTCGGAATTTAGATAATAATAATATTGTTAACGGTAGTGATAATAAAATTTCTATTCTTCCTTGTTAACTCGACTACATTGAAGTTTTTGATGAAAAGAATTGTGATAAATTACCTCCCCATAGAGAATATGATTGTGAAATAAATTTAAAGGATAATTCAATTCTATTTTATGGTCCTATTTATCCTTTAACAGAAGCAGAAAGGGATGAATTGAAAAAGTATATTAAAGAAAACTTAGCAAAAGGATTTATTAGAAAATCCAAATCACCAGCTGGTGCCCCTGTATTATTTGTTAAAAAGAAAGATGGCACTTTGAGATTATGTATTGATTATAGAAAATTAAATGAAATGACTATCAAATAGTTAATAACGATAAGAGATTTATTTTTAAAATTAATAAAAGATTATTTATTAAAAAAGAATTTTTTTTATTACGTGTTTTAAACTATTTTGTGTATTTTGTTATGTTATTTGTAATCTGTTTCTTCTAAACTCTTTACAATAACTAACACCTTTTAAATAAAAAGAAACACGTTACAAATAATAAAATCTTCTACTGATTTAGTACTCTACTTTCTACTGATTTAGGACTCTACAGTTTTGACTTTTATCATAGATTTTTATTACTCTTAAGCATTGTTAACCCTTACTGATTTTGGACTCTTATTATTGTTGCTCCTGCTATTCAGGTTGAAATATTAATAATAGTTATATTATTCTATGTTTTCTTAGTTTACTCGTTCGACACTTTTTCAAGTGGATAGAGTCTGAACGACTTTACGATATTAAATATAGAAATATTAATAACTTGTATAATTAACAATAGGAGATCAAAATTTAAAAAAAAAAAAAAAAATTTTTTTTTTACGTAGTTACTTAATATTTAATATTTCAAATTGGAGGAATTAAACTTAATATTTCAAAATCTAAATATTAACGATATTATGGTGGACCATCAAATACAGCAACAACAAATACCCCCTCTTAAAATAGTAAATGATCCTCCGGTATTTTCAGGTAACAAAAGAGAACTTGATGGATTCTTGACAAGAGTTGAACTAGCTATTAATGCCCACCCTCAACGATTTATTAGTGATGCTATGAGGGTTAATTTTGTCATTTCATATTTAAATGGTAAAGCTTTGAACTGGGCCTCATGTCTCCGTAGAAATAACAACGCTATTTTAAACAACCTGGAACACTTAGAAGAAACTTTGGAGATCCTGATATCGAAGCTGAAGTAGCAAATGGGCGTTTATGCAATATTCAACAATTCAAATATGGTAGAGTTGTTGAATATATAACGGAATTCCAAAAAATTAGCCAATATTCCGATTTTAATGAATCAGTAAAAATTTATATGTTTATCAGAGGACTTCATTACAAAATGAGAGATCATTTAGCTCTTATTAATCCGAATCCTAATAACCTTCAGAATTTGTTTAGAGATGCCATTAATATTGAGAACCTTACAAAGCGTAATGACATTAGAGAATACTATTTAACACATCAGGATAGAAGAAACTATAATCAAGATGGACGTGGATTTATACCGCATCAAAAAGGGTCAAAAAGCGACAAGATATTTTCCATCTCACAAAAGTATCTAACGATTCCGAAACAAATAAGGAAGAAGAAAGAAGAAGAAAAGGTTTATGCTTTATTTGTGGGAAGGCCGGACATTTACAATTCAATTGCCCTAATAAGAAGAAACTAAAGAATTTCAAGGTGATCAATAAAATTCCGAATGATGAAGCCTCCTCTTCTACTACTTCTCTCCCCTTTTCCTCCGTCAGAAGAATTAAATTAATTAATGATAAAGAAAATATTCATAGAATCTTGGAAATTATTGAATTCGAGAATAAGAATTTTAAAGGGAAAACTAATATCCTTGATTTCTATATTAAGACTAATGATTCTGAAGAAGTAAAAGTGAAAGTTCTTATTGATTTTGGTTCTGATATTAATTGTATTCACCCAGAATTTGCAAGAGTTAATAATATAAAACTTATGAAAGTGGAAAATCCTTTCAAAGTTGCTGGTCTGGGATATGGTTTATCTACAGTCAAAAAGACTACTGAAAAGTGTATACTCCGTTTCAAGAACCATTTTGAGAACATCCAATTATATGCCCTCCATATTCCTGATGTCGATATCATTTTAGGTTTATCTTGGATTGAAAAGCATTGTCCAATAAACTACCATGACTCAAGAAAAATTACTTTTAGCTCTGGATTCTGCGCTAGACACTGCAACGTAGGAAAAAGGAATAGAAAGAATAAGAAAAGACTAAACAAAGTTTCTATTAAATCCAAAGAACCAATTAATGAACCCAAAAAATGATATGAATGAAAACTATAACAGCAAACGTAAGTATTCCTTTGAATCTGATTCCGATATGGATTCTGATGAAGAAATTACGATTAGAGGTCGTCGTACTCGTATTAAAACTTGTAGTGAAAAAGAAAAATTTAATGATTTAAAAAATTTTTGTATAATTAATTATGATAGTGATGTAAATGATAGTTTTATGTTTGATAATGATGAAATTTATGAATTTAGTAATAGTAATAATATTAATTTAGATGAATTAAATAAAATTTGTAAAATTGATGTTTTATGT
The DNA here is from genome assembly GCA_016946835.1 of Neocallimastix lanati (nom. inval.). Lineage (NCBI taxonomy): Eukaryota > Fungi > Neocallimastigomycota > Neocallimastigomycetes > Neocallimastigales > Neocallimastigaceae > Neocallimastix > Neocallimastix lanati (nom. inval.). The sequence goes on from JACVTC010000026.1 coordinate 369,190, forward strand.
AAAAATGTAACAAAAAATTGTAATCATAACGATAATTTAAATAAAGATGAAAATAAAAAGTATATTTCTAAAAAGTGTTCTGTGAAAAATTTGTGTTGTATCTGTAATTGTTTGAAAATTAGTAATTTTGAGAATGAATTAAATCAAAAAATTATAGGAATACCTCCTATTTATAATAATTACGCAGAAGTATTCAATGAAAGAAATTACAACGTACTCCCTCCACATCGTGAATATGATTGTGAAATAAGATTAAAGGGTAATTCAAATTTATTTTATGGTCCAATATATCCTTTAACTGAGGCAGAACGAGATGAACTAAAAAAGTATATAAAAGAAAATTTAGAAAAAGGATTCATTAGGAAATCCAAGTCACCCGCTGGTACACCTGTATTATTTGTTAAAAAGAAAGATGGTTCATTGAGATTATATGTTGATTATAGAAAATTGAATGAAATGACCATCCGTAATTCTTATCCTCTTCCTTTAATAAGTGAATTATTAGATAGAGTTAAAGGTGCAAAATATTTTACCAAGTTGGACTTAAAGTCTGTCTATAATTTAGTAAGAATTAAAAAAGGTGATGAGTACAAGACTGCATTTCGTACTCGATATGGTTATTTTGAATATTTAGTTATGTCTTTTGGCTTAAAAAATGCCCCAGCCACTTTCCAGCATTTTATAAATGATATTCTTAGCGATTACATAGATGATTTTGTTATTTCTTACATTGATAATATATTAATTTATTCGAATAGTTTAGAGAAACATCATGAACACGTTAAAAAGGTGCTTAAAAAATTATTAGAAAATAACTTGTACATTAAATTAGAGAAATGCGAATTCGATGTTACTGAAACCACTTTCCTTGGTTACATTTTATCAAAAGACAGCTTGAAAGTTGATCCTGAAAAGGTTAAAGCTATCCTAGATTGGTCTGTTCCTTCTAATGTAAAGGAAATACAATCATTTATTGGATTATGTAATTATTATAAAATTTTTATCAAGGAATTTTACTAAGATTGCGCGGCCCTTACATAAACTTATCAGGAAAAATGTTCCATTTCTCTGGGGTTCTGATCAACAAAAATCCTTTGATAAATTAAAAAAACTTTTTACATCTGTTCCAATTTACGAAATCCTGATAGTAACAAACCTTTCATTGTGGAAACTGATGCTTCCAATTTCGCTGTTGGAGCTATACTTTCCCAAGAATTCGATGGTCAGTTACACCCAATTGCTTTTATTTCTACCAGTCTAACCAAATCTCAACTGAATTACCCCATTTATGATAAAGAGCTTCTTGCAATTAAAGTTGCTTTGGAAGAATGGCGTCATTACCTAGAAGGTGCGCGTCATCCATTTACTATTTATACTGATCATAAAAACTTTACTTTTCCTAGGAAGCCTGAGTTACTTTCTCAACGGCAAATTCGTTGGTATGAATTTCTTTCTCGTTTCGATTTTAATCTTGTGTATCGTTCTGGTAAAAAATCTGGTAAACCAGATATTCTGTCATGATGAAGTGATCATTTATTTGATTGTTCTCGCGAAGTTTCTTGTTGTGTTATTAATCGTAACTCATGTGATGAGTCCTTGATTAATTCTATTTTGAAATCTTTAAATAATGATGATCTTTTTATAAAAATTAAATCCTTTATTTTAAATAATAGTTATGTTAATCCATTTATTAAATTTATTGATAAGTGTAAAATTGATAAGGAAGGTTTCTTACTTTTTGATAACTTAATTTATGTCCCTCAGAATCTTACCACAAGAGTTCTTGAAATACACCATGACTCTGTTACTGCTGGTCATTTCGGTGTACGTAAAACATTTGATTTGATTAATCGTAACTTTTGGTGGCCTAAGTTACGTAATGATGTTAAAAAGTTTGTTAAGTCCTGTGAAACTTGCTGCAAAGCTAAAGTTCCAAGACATAAACCCTACGGTCTTTTATCTCCTTTGTCTACCCCGACAGACCATGGTCAGATATCTCCATGGATTTTATTGTTGAATTACCGAAATCCAAAGATATGACCACTGTCATGACTATTGTTATAGATTGACTAAAATGGCACATTTTATTCCTTTACGTTGTCTTCCTACTACTTCAATTGCTGCCGATTCTTTTATTAACCATATCTTTAGTTTACATGGCTTTCCTGATTCCATTGTTTCGGATAGAGGTATGCAATTTACTTCTGATTTTTGGAATCGTCTTTGCGAATTATTTAACATTAAGTTGTCATTCTCCACTTCGAACCATCCGCAGACTGATGGTCAAACGGAGAGGGTGAACTGGATATTAGAGCAATATCTCCGTTGTTTCATAAATGAAAGACAAAATAATTGGGTTGACTTGTTGCCTTTTGCTGAATTTGCTTATAATAATACTTTGCAACAATCAATCAATCACCGTTTTTTGCAAATTATGGATTTAATCCAAAATTTAGTTTAAAAATTCCTTCTTCAGATAGGCCTCATAGAGCTGATGTTAGAGTGAAAGATATAAATGAAAATATTATATTTTTAAAGGAAAATTTAGAGCCAGCTAAAGAAACTTATAAAAAGTATGCTGATTTCGAAAGATTACCTTGCCAGATTTTGAAGTTGGTAAAAAAGTTTGGTCACTCAAAGGAAATACAACTAAGAATGTAAAAAAGAAATTAGCAGACCAAATGCTTGGTCCCTTTGAAATTGTGAGGAAAGTTAGTTCATTAGCCTACAAACTCAAGTTACCAAGTAATATGCATTGTCACCCTGTTTTTCATGTATCTTTACTGGAACCGTACTTTGAAAATGAATTTGCTGACAGAAATAATAGGAAAAGGAAGAATATTAAGTTAACTACCGACACCATAGATAAGGTTCCTGAAAGAATTATTGATATGAGGACATATAGAGGAAAAAATCGTTTCCTCGTATCTTGGAAAGGTCTAGATTCTGCTGAAAATACTTGGATCGATAAAGATCAAATTTATGATAGACAACTAATTCAAGAGTACTACCGTAAGTACAAAAGGAATAAACGAAATAATGTGGTTGATGATGGTGATAAAGATTTTAATGAAGAATACATTAGGCATAAATATCAACCATTTATAATTGACATTCCTTCCAGGAGATTGAACTCTATAGTTCGCAGGAGCTCAACTTAAAGGGCGAGAATGTAAAGATTTAATAAAATCTTTAATAATTAATTATTACATAATTAATTAATGTAATAAAATTACATAAATTTATGATTTACGTATATGAAAATTAATTATAAATTTATGTAAACTTTTCATAAAGGAAAAATTATTATTTAAATAATTTTGGATAATAAATTTAATTTAAATAATTTATTTAAGTTAGTTAATTTAGTTTAGTATATTTAAAATAGTTTTTCTATTTAACTTAGTTTAGTTAGTTTAAAATACTTTAAAATTAATTTTGGAATAGTTTTAAATAGTTAAAATTAGTTTAAATAGTTTATAAAAATAGTTTTGAATTGTAAATATATAAGTATTAATAATATTTATATAATAAATATCTAATAAATGAGTTTTTATTGAATTTAATTATTATTGTAAATAAATTGAAAGTTTATTGAATTAATTATGTATAGTTTTAGTTAATTTTTATTTAATAAAATTACTGAAAATTATTTTGTTTATAAATAAATAATAATATATGTAAATTAGATAGAAATAATATAATATAATATAATCATAAAAAATTATAAATACATGTAAATTTCTATAATTAAATCGATGTATTAGTTATTGACTATCAAATAGTTAATAACGAGAAGAGATTTATTTTTAAATTTAATAAAAGATTATTTATTAAAAAAGGAATTTTTTATTACGTGTTTAAAATTTTTTGTGTATTTTGTTATTTGTAATCTGTTTCTTCCAAACTCTTTACAATAATACTATCGGAACTTTTCACTCTAATAATAATAACGAAATTTTAATCACTGCTATACATAATGATAAAACAAAACAAAATATTAAAAATTATATCTTCAATATAAATAAATTAAATCATGATAGTAAATTGATATGGCACAGAAGACTTGGCCATTATTATATTGAAAACATAGATGATTATTTAAATTTACGTAATATTATAGAACCATTATGTATTGACTGTAGAATATCTAAAATGAAAAGAAAACCTTATAATAAAGAAATGCCAAAAGCAAGCGATATTCTTGAGGTTATTCATTATGATATCATTGGTCCCATTAATGATATCATAAACGAAGCATAAGTCTTTTCTTTTTAACCCCAACCCAAATAAACCATCACATTCATTTCAAGATAGTTGATAATAAATACATTTGTATTAAAATAATATAGATCCTAATGATTACTGTTTAATTGGGTAGGTTTCTGAATTTTGATACAAGCAAGGATGAATGGTCTGAATGGTCCATTGAGAGCTGGGATGGTCAGATTATTGATTCCATTAATGAAGTCATCACAAACAATCCTAGCTTAGAATTTGGAGTGTTTGAACCTGAATCTACCACACGCAATTGTCCATTCAAAAACTACCCCTGCTGCTCTCCCCAAAATACTAACATTGAATTCACTGACGAAGATGGTCCTTGGGGTGTTGAAAATGGCGATTAGTGCTATATGATTACTGATAATACTTCTACCTCCCCATTACCAAGTCCATCACTAACTCCCGAACCTGTTTATTCCAAGATACAGATTCCGCGCTAACTTCAAAAATCAAATATGTCTAAATGATGAATGCTGTAGTTCCAAAGGATACTGTAGTAAAAGTAAAGCATATTGTGGAAGTGGTTGTCAGAGCGAATTCGATAAGTGTGGATTATCTGCTACACCAGACAATGGTGAAATTAAGTGGTTTTATAATTCCAAAAATAAGCAATGCTTATCGTCCCAAAAGAACTTTGGGAAGAAACCCTTGATTAGAAATTGTCTCGACGATAATTTTAAATGGCTAATATATCCATCACCCAAAGGCTTATTTCCATCCAAAACTTAACTCGACATGGTGCATGGATCTCATGGATGTGGAAAATGGTAAAATAAAGGCAGGCAATTGTACTGACAATTCTATATTTGAATACACTTCCGATGGGCTAATTAAATCACCTTTAACCCCAAACGAATGTTCAAGAAGGTGATAGAAACAACGATTCCACCAATGCTAATGGTGGATATCTAAAGCCCTGCGAAAAAAACCGAGGACCAAATATGGACTGCTTGGGACAGAAATCCTGTCTCTTTATATAATGCGGAAACACAAAATGTCTGGATTTACAATTCGGAATTAAAAATGTTTATTATCATTTATTAAAAAAGCATTTCCATAAATTTTTTTTTTTTGAAACTTAAAAATTTACATCCATATTTTTTTTTGAAACTTAAAAAGTCTTATCCATAATATTTTTTTGAAATTTAAAAAGTCACTTCCATAAATTTTTTTTTGGAAACATTAAAAGTCACTTCTAATTATTTTTGAAACTTAAAAAGTTTTATCTATAATGTTTTATTTGTAACTTAAAAATATTATCCATAAATTTTTTTTGGGGAAATGGTGCATGATTCTAGTGTACGTATCAAAAATAGAAAAACTCAACAATGTCTTATAACCAATTTACATTCCGATGACACCGTAGTTTTACTAGGTGATTGTAACCATAGTATATGGACTTATCAAGATGAGCAGCTCCTTTTAAAAAGTCACTTCTATAGGTTTTCATTTGTATCTTAAAAAATTACTTCCATAATTTTTTTTGGAAACTAAAAAAGTCACATCCATATTTTTTTATTTAATACTTAATCGGTGAAGTTTATATATATTGAAGTATAAAATATAAATGTTCAATTGATTATTATCATAAATAAAGGTATAATTTAAAAAGTATTGCTTCTTATGAATATAAACATTTAAATATAATTGAATATATAAATCAGTATTATTTAGAAAAAAAAGTAAAGGGTAGAATAATAAATTTTATTTTTGATAAATTAAATAAAATAGAAAATGATAAAGGTGAAAAAGATATTATTAAAGAAATATGTAGGAATATTAAATATTCTCTTTTTAAATCAGTTCCTACCTATATAGTAAAAAAAATTGATTAATTGATTTATTAATTGCATATAAAAATAAAATACCTTTAACAAATAATAAAATATTTCGATATTCAAATCAAATAAAATATAATTTCAAAATATGCTAAGATTGGTATGATAGGGTTATCATAGCATTAGATGAAGAAATAAAAAAAAAAAAAAATTAACATTTAGTAAGACCGTCAATTATGAGGTATTAAAATTTTTATTATTATATGAAAAAGATAAAAATGAAGCTATATTAAAAAGAATAAATCGAAATTTAATCTATGTAGCAATTATAAAAGATTATAGATATAATTTAAAATAGATAAAAATTTTATATTTAAAGAATTTTTAGAAATTGATTTAAATAGTAATCACTATGAAACCTTTGAAAATATTTTAAAACTACTAAAATATTAATAAATATTTTTTAATTACTATAATAATGAACACCATAAAAAAAAACAAAGCTCTATTGAATGAAATAGATTTTTATGAAGTAATAATTTGTTATATTAAAAAAAATAATTTAATAAGAATTGAAGAAATATTAAAATGGATAGTTTTCTTTGAAGAGGTGATCCTATCAAAAGGTAACATAAATGATATATTAATAAAATTAATAGAATATTTTTTTAATGACAAAAAGAATAAAAATTCAAAAAGTTTTGATAGGATATTAAAAATTTTATTTGAAAATAAAATTTTCAATCCAAATTTTGATTTCGAAAACATAATCAAAGTATGTATTAAAAATAGGAAAATCTATTTAATAAACAAAAATTATAATTTCTATAAAAAATTATTTACCAAAAGAAATAATAAAAAATATCAATTTTGGGAAAATTTTGTTAGAATTATTTAATAATCTAGATGTTACTTATGATATTTTTCATTTAATTTGGAATTTAATATTCCATACCGAAAAAATTAATTTAGATCAGTTCAAGTTTGATGAAATAATCATTAGTGCTACTGGTAATAATATAATTGGAAAACAAATAATTCAGGGACTTCTAGTGAACTTGATAAATTTTGATAATAGTAATTTCTTAATAAATTTGGAACAACAGATTACGACTATGTATGAAAAAGATAAAATAGATGAAAAATACTACAAAATAATAAATAGAAATTTGAAATTAAATAAAAATAAAAATAAAAATAAAAATTAAATCTGTATATGTCACGAATACTAGTGGATTTGAAGTTAAAATTCACTATTAGATCAATTGAAATTTAATTTAGTTATTGACAAAAATTATTTTAATTCGATTTTAATTATACAAATAAATACTAGAAACATTAAATAATTAGAAGCCAAAGGGTTTGGACTTATTTATTAAAGATAATTTAATTTAATTTAACCCTTAAGAATTTGATAAAAACAACATGAAGAAAAACAACGATAACTCAACAAATAATGGAAATATTATATTGTGATTTCCCACTAAAATTATATTCATTAGAAAGCTACGAACGAGAACTACAATATATGTTAAAATCAACCTTATTGGACAACTAGATAACGAGATATTGGACTTTAAAGATATTTAAATATAAAAATATAATTTAATTATTTAAGACCCTAAATTATTAATTAAGAAATTTATATTAGATAAATCTCTTAACTTGGAAATTATATTATTAATTTGTATTATTAATTAAAAATACAGAATTAGTTATTAGTAATAGTTTTATAATATTTTAAATAAGTTTTATAAGTTTTTTATATATTTTATTATTATATATTTTATTCAATTATTTCTAAAAGATTCTAAGGAATTTTTTATCATTCTAAATATTTCCGAAAGAGAATTTTTAATTAGTTTTAATATTTTATTTTATTTTATTTTATTTTATTATTAAATTAGTTTTATTATTAAATTGTTTTATGAATAATTTATATAGTTATTGTATTAAAGATTCTTATCAATATTATTTTATTATTATATTAATATATTCATACATGTTTATATACATGTATGAATATATTAATATTAAAATGTATTAATTAATTATATTGTTATTATTATTTTAGTTTAGTATAAAAAGGATTTGAAAATTCTATATTTTGAATTCTTTGTAAGATTATTAATTTGATGTGTTCTCTTAAAGTTAATGAATTAATTATTAAAATATATATTAAATAAAGTTCTAATAAAACATAAATCTTAAATATTGAAATCTTAATTATAAAACTCTGTGTGTGCTATTTATTATTTAAATTTAATTAAATTCTTATAATTAATAAAAACATCTTGACCTGACCAACTTAACTCAAACTAGGAAAGATTTAACTATAATCTTACCTATCACCTACAAAAAACTTTTACAGTATATCAATAAAAAAGGAAAGACAAATATTGAAGATAAATTTAATAATTCTAAAGTAAAAGATAAACCACTAAATATTAATAGAATTAATATCGATATTAGTAATAATAATCAATTGAAAATTAATAATTTCGATAATAATAATAATTATAATAATAATTATAATAATAATAATAATTATAATAATAATAATAATGATAATAATAATAGTTGTGATAGTAATACTAATAATAATAATGAAAATATTAATAGTTATGATAGTAATACTAATAATAATGATAATATTAATAGTTATGATAGTAATACTAATAATAATGATAATAATAATAGTTATGATAGTAATACTAATAATAATGATAATAATAATAGTTATGATAGTAATATTAATAATAATGATAATAATTATGATAATTATTATAATAATTATCATAATAATGATCATAATAATAATTATAATAATAATACTATTCTAAATAAATTCGAAATATATGATAATTCTATAGATAATCATACATTCAATGAAAAGAATATAAATAAGACATTTAATATTTTGAATAAATCTGATATTGAAAATAGAGAAAAAGTAATTTTTTCATGCCAATTCAATGATAAAAAAATTGGATTAAAATATGAAAATAGGACAGTAATTGATTTAACTAATGAAGATGATAATTCAATAGATTTATCTAATGAAAGTAATAATATAATAGATTTAACTAAAGAAGATAAATGTATAATTGATTTAACGGATGAAAATAATGAAAGTAATTCAATGAATAATTTTGCTTGTATAAATGATGCCTTTAAAAATATAAAAAGAAATAATGAAAATAAATTAAACAGTACATTCTGTTTTCGGTATAGGAATAGTTATTTAAATGAAATCATAAATAATGAAAAAAGTAAAAATAAAAATAAATTAAACAAAAGATTTTGTTTTCATTATAAAAATATTCATTTAAATGAAAGTGATGGAAATAATAATAATTATAATAATAATAGTATAGATAATATTAAGCATATTAATACTAATAGCAATACTAAAAGTAATAGTAATAGCAATAATAATTATGATAATAATCTAACTAAAATAAATGATTTTAACGATAATTTAAATGGCATAAATCAAAATAATGGTTTTAATGATATATCAGATAAAAGAAAAAAAAAACAAAAACTAATACATATTACTGTAATATATCATTAAATGATACATCGAAAAATAATAAATACAAATATTTTAGTAAGGAAGTTTCCCTAAACAAATTTAATAAAGGAACTAGAGAAAATTTAAATGTACTGTTTATTAAAAGTATTAAGGATAAGGAGGTAGATCTTATAGAAAACTTATTAAAAAATGATAAATTAAAAACTATAGAAATAAACAGTAATAAAAGTAGAAAATGAATATCCGTTGGTGTTAGCATTTAATAATTGTATAAGCGGTAATAATAATGGTATTTATAATAAAATATATAATGATTTGAATTAATATAATTATAAAGAAAAAGAAATTGCAATCTTTAAAATTCTTTTAGAGTATGGTGCAGACCTTAATGTTAAATTAGATAATGAAAACACTATATTAGAGGAATCGTTGAAAAGAAATTTACATTTAATCACTAAAGTTATTTTTGATTTTTTTAATTAAAGAAAATGAAAAAAAAGAAAGAGAAAAAGAAATAAATTGTTATATGAAAAAATCGGATATAATAAAAGACAGATATAAATATAATAACTATATTCGAAAGGATGAACAGGTTTATAGGGAGAATAATAAAAAGTTTTTACAAATAATAAGTACATATTATATAATAATTATGAAATGGAATCTATTGATGACCAAAATAAAAATAAGAAAATTCAAAAATATAATTACAAAAACGATAGAATAATGATACATTCAAAGAAAAGATATCGAGAATCATCTGAAGAAATTTATAATGGGAAAAATAAAAAATATAAAAGTAGTAAAATAATTAAAAATAAGACTTTAAAATATATAGAAAACAAATTTTCACCACTTGTAAGTGCCTATTAATTTGACAAGAATTTCGATATTAAAGAATGGATTAACCATAAAAATGTTAACCGTGAAGATAATTATGATTACACAATTATATATTACGCTCTTCTTAAAGAAGATAGGGAAACCATTAAATATATAATCAACATGGGAAACAACAATATGATAAGTACTTCTATTTATAAACTTCAAACGATTATGTATATCTCCATTTTTTTAGGTTTAAAAGATATTTCTCTTGATATAATTAAGAAAGGACAGAACATATATAAAGCGATTAATCATGAAGAAGATAGTACCGGATTATTTAAAACCATCATATTAAATGATCACTTTTCTTTAAATGATAAAAAAAAGTTAATAAATGCTTTATCTTTACGTTGTAAAGATTTAATAAATTTTTAATACATTAAATAGCTTAATTTTTCGTACAATTAATTTATTTAATGTATATGAATTATTTTTTAATATAAATTTTATTAATTTTTTTTTAAATTGAAAATATTTTTTAATTAGTTTAGTTAACTTAGTTTAGTTTTAAATAGTTAAATATAATCTTAAATAGTTAATATTTATAAAAATTGTTTTTCAATATTAAATATATAATTAAAATTATTATAAGTATTAAAATAATAAATAAAATAAAGAGTTTAAAAAATTAATTTTAGTTTTAGTAAATTAATAAATAATAAAAATTATTAATTAAAAAATCTTTTGTTTATAAATAAACAGTTTTATATATATTATTAAATAACATCATATATTAATAATGTAATAAGAAAAAATATAAATACATGTAATTTTTCTTAATTAAATCGATGTATTAGTTATTAACTATTTTACAGTTAATAACATGAGAGAAGTTTATAATTAATAAAAGAATTTATTAATAAAAGAAATTACTTTAATTTTATTTGTTTAAATTGTAGTGTTTTTATTGTTATAATTTGTTTTTATTGACGGATTCATTACATACGTCTTGAAATTAATAAGTTTAATATTTACAGAAATTCTTTAGTTATTGTAATGAATATGAAATTGGAAAATAATGAATATAGGTTAGCTGACTTTTTATTAAAAGAAATTAAATTTTAATGTAGATAACTGCTTTAAAGATCTCTATAAAAATTCATTGGTATATGCCATAGAATATAATCTATATTATTTTGTAAAATTTCTTTTAAGAAAAGAATTTAGAAAAAAATATCAAAATTTTTATGAAGCAATAATATCTGCAATAGTTAAAGCTATTGAAGTAAAAAATATTAAAATACTTGAATTACTATTAAATAAATTTAGAGGTAATATCAATTGGTTTAATTCACATAAAGAATGTCCAATAAAGCTGGTTGTAGATTCCAATGATTTAAAAATGGTCAAATTATTTGTTGACAGAGATTCTAATATTGAAGATAAAATAATTTATGGTCGAAAATATTCTATATTACATTATTCCTTAACTAAAAATGATTCTAACGAGGATATTATTAAATATTTCGTTGGTATTAATGCAAAAATGAATATTGAAAATAAAAGTGAATTTGAAAAATTATTTAGGCGATTAGATAGGAAAGGAAAAATTTCTTTATTAAAATGTTTTGTAAATCATAAGGAAAAAAATTTATGGAAAACTTTTTGAGATATACTCTTACTTTTAATCGCCTGATATATTAAAAATTTTGTATGAAGATAATTTCAATCCTGAACAAAAAATTGAAAACTATATTCTTTGGAAATTCGCAAGAAAATTGAATAATTCTAAATTATTTTTATACTTAAAACGGAAAAGAAAAGAAATTACTATTATTAATGGGAAAAAAATAAAGTTAAGAAGAAAAAAAAAGAAGGTTAAGAAAGAAAAAAAAGAAACTTAAGAAAGAAAACAAACAAACAAACAAACAAAAATTAAATAGTTTGAGTTAAAAAGAAAATAAATTAATGATATAATTAATTTCATTTTATTTAATTTTTTTTATAATAAATAATATAGATATTAATTAATATTATTTAATATTATAAATATTTCTATTTATTAAATCTTTATTATTTAATATTTATTAAATATCATTTTAAAATTGTATTTAATACTAATTAAATATATACTATTTTTTTAACTACTGTTTTATATTACATATGTACAGCTTATATACAAATTCTTATTTATATATATTTCCTTTATACATTTAATCTTTATATATTTAAATTTTACTTTATATGAATATTTTGTTAATCTATATTATTAAATTAATAAGTTTAATTTTTATTATTTTAAATGCCTTTTTTTAATTAATTTTATCTGTATTTTATATTTATATTTTTTTATTTTCATTTTTTTTTATTTATATTTCATATTTACATTTCACTATTTTATTTTATTTATATCTCTTATCTAAATTTCATTATTTGGTTTATTTATATTTTTCTATCAGCATTTTATTAATTGCAATATATATATTTCATATATACCATTTTTTATTTGTTTTATTATATTAATATTTTAGTTATTTATACTATTTGCTTATACTTTTTATTTTTCTATATTTTAAATTAACATTTACAATTAATAATTATTCAGAAAGAATAATAATATTTCCAAATATAAATTTGAAAAAAAAAATTTACTATATCTGAATAATTTAGTTTTTGTAATTTCGAAATATGTAATATTCTTTAATTTTCTATATTTCTGGAAGAGAAATATGAAAAAAGAAAAATTAAATAATAAATTTAAATACATAGCCTTATTGAAGATTAAAAAGGTTTATTTTTTTAGTACTTATTTTTTATATTTTAGAAATAAATTGTTTTATTTCTGTATTTGTAATAAAAGTTTAAATTTCTTTTCTAATCTATATTTATTTTCCAAAGCTAATTTATAAAGATATATATTTACATAATTTTTATTTATATATATATATATTAATAAGAGTTTCAAACAACCTTGATAGTCATAGTAGTAGTAAGGGTATCCTTTTTTCTCTTTTTTTATTTAATTTATTTATTAAAGATATTTTAGATAACATGATAAACATTGTGTATGTATTGAAAAAGAAATAAGAATTTTTAAGATTTATTTGCTGATAACACTATTTTTAATAGTTTTCATTAAAAAAAAAATGAAACTATTTCTTCGTCAATTTTCCAATGTTAGATATAATTAAACAATATATTTATATACAATCTTCAAACAGCGTATGTGGATCGTTTATATATTATCACTACCAATGATATGTTGACTATTTCAAACTTAGAGAATGCGTTAATTGACCGTATTCCGGTTATTCCGGTTATTCCATCATCTAAGAGATTCATGAATAAATTAAATATTTCCATTCTAATTTTTTATTCAAAAAATCGACAACGCTTTCTTTATTTAAATAACTATTTACATTAGGTTAATAATAAAATTTTAACTTTCTATAATAATATTTCTCAAAAATAAGTATATCTTCTTTTAAAATAAATATTTAAACCGTTATTTATTTAATGTAATTATTATATTGCATAAATATTACTATTTGCTTTTTTCTTTATTTCATTATTTAGAGATAGTATATAAAAATTATCTTTTTTATATATACTTAATTTATATACATACTTATTTATATCCAATTTATTTCATGCTATTTATAATTTATTTGTTGAATTTAAACTATAATTATTTATAATAATATAACTGAGAAAAAGAACTTTTATTTATAAATGTTAGTTTATTCTATTTAATAAATAACACTAAAAATAAAGTAATGTTATTATTAAAATATTATTAAATTTAAAGGTAAAACAATGTTAGTAATATGTGTAGGTTAATATTCCTCAGATTCTGATTTAATATTTTTATTATTTTAATTTTTTTTTATATCTTGATAGGGCTGGATTCCAAATGTTTTTGGTTTTCATTGTAGGTAGGATCCTTAAACCATTATCATGTCGTCGAAAAATTTTGAATTAATGTTATCATTGGAATATGATCTTTGAACTTTTTTGACTTTTTTACAATTAGTATTACACAATAATGCAATAGAAATTATTACCATAACTGATAGTTCTAATAATGATGAAAGTTTTAATAGACTCATTTTTATTATTAATTTAGTTCAAACGCTTAATAAAACTCAGACTTTAAAAAATTTAATATTATATTATAAATTATTCTTAAAGCAATGGTTAACATAGATGTTTAAAGTAAATTTATTATTTTTATGCGTCTTAGTTTTATTGATTAAATAATAATTTTAATTTATTTACATAAGATTTATCAATTATAAAATTATTAGAAATCACATATATTTATTGTCATATAATTATAAGAGAATATATACAATTATTTAAATTTTCATTTAGACTTATAACCGATATTTAAATTTAGTACTAATGCAATTTCTATTAAATTATTTAAAATTTAAAAATTTAGCAATTAAATCAAAGTACTCTTTTGCATATTAAAAAATTAAATAATATATAATATATTTATGTTAAAGATTAATAGTTGAGTTGCCATCAAATTACAGTATTAATTAAATAAAGCAAAAATAAAAAAATAGAAGCATTAAATTAGCTATTATATGAACATGGAACTTTTATCGAATAAAATTATTAAATATATTTGGATAAATAATAATTATATCATTGGTTTCATAATAATATATTAAATTGAAATACATAAAATGTTGTTAAAGTTTATGGTTCAGAAAGTATTTGATAAAAGTTTTATTAACAATCTAATTAATAGATAAATTATCTAATATAAACGATAGATTAGTTATTATCTATACCGGAGCAGTAGTAGATTTTCTAGGTAGTATTAATTTAGTTAAAATAAAAATATTTATATTTATTCAAAAAATAAACATTTTTATAATATAAATATAAACAATAAAACTGTATGATGCTTTATACAACTATTTTATTCAATTAAATAAATGGAATATAAATTCAAAAAAAATTAAATATTAAAAAACTTTTAAAACTTTTAAAAATAATAATAGAAACACTACTATAAATTTATTGAGCTAATAGTCCTTTGATATTTGGTTGATATAATTGATAGACTTATATTTAGAATTAGTATTTAAAATATATATTATTTATACGATTGTAACAATGATAAATTTATATATATTTTATTTAATGAATTTATTATTATATTTCTGTATAATAAAACTATTTATATATTAAATAGTCTATATTAATCTATAAAAGTAGGCCCTTTGATACCCGAATCAATATTTGTATTATTTGAATATATTTTGACACAGTAATATTAATATTAAGAAAAATTTTTATTTAATTTTAATTTATTTTAAATATTATAAAAATTATGATAACATATATTATTATCTAAAAGAAATCGAGCAGTAATGGCATTAGTAATAAAATTAATAAAAGAATAATACTAATGTTGATAGTAACTTTATTAATGATAGCTTGTGAAGATTTTCACTTGACAGATTCTAACAAAGAAATCATGTTTTTTTATTGAGTATAGTTCTTCATAAAAGAAAGATCCAATAATGAAAGATAAATTTTCATTAGATTCATATTTACTGATTTTAATATACTTTAAAAGTACAATTAAAGATTTAGTAAATCTTTTTTCTTTGGATATACAATGATCTGATAAAGCTTTTTCTACAAAAGATTGAATAATTACGTAAATGGAATATTTAAGTAAACTATTTTTTTTTTATTTAAAAATAATAATACAATAATCTATTCATTATATTTTTAAATTTAAGTATCTGAAATATTTTGCTAAATTGAGGCTCCTCACTATCAGATGGAAAATATTTTAATAATTCTTTATAGAAATTTTTACGGTTTCTAGTTTTAGTACTAGCAAACACCTGTATGTAATTTAACTATAGATATTGAAGGCATTCATACTTTATCATCATCCAAACTTTTTATATCTTTTTCACTTTCCCAGATAATTTCAGATATAGAGATTTATGGATCTATCTAACTATTTTTTCTTGAAATAAGGGAATTGATAATTATAATCAGTCATCCTACAAAAAAAAAATAAAAAAATTAATAAAAATAGACTTATAAAATTAATTATTAAAATATTACTTTATTATTTAGTAAAAACTTTATTAATATAATATTGTTATTTTAAAAAAATCTATTTAAATTTTATATGGTATAAGGAAAAAGATATATTATTAAAAAGTAATATAGAATTATTTAAAATATGTTTAATACTTAATAATTAATATGATTTTCAATATAATTATAGTAATTAAAAATAAGGACTTATTTTATTATTAATAAATAATTTATAATACTCTACTTAAATAAGTTGTAATAAGATTATTTGCAAAATCTTTATACAATATTATTTATTCTGTATAATACTGATACATAATAAAATAATACAATACATTAAAATAAATCATAGGTTCATGTATAGATAGGTACGTATAACTACTTTTTTAGCATTACAATGTGTGTCTCTCACTTAAAATATTACCAAATTAAGTATAAAAAAAATTTTAGAAATTTATAATTTATTGAAAATAGAATCCACAAATTAATTTGTTTCAAATGAAATATTGATATTAATATATCTACAATTTTTGTGAACTTTAATTTTATTTATTTATTACTTTATTTATTACACACACAAAAAAAAAAATAAATGTCCATATTTGAATATAGTAACATTTTAAATATTCATATGAAATAAAGTTAGTATTCAAAATAAATCTATAAATGAATAAATTAAAAAAAATCCACAATTAAAAGTATTGAAAATCGAGATTTTATTTTTAATGAATAATTTAATTACAAAATTTTGAAAATTTCAACTTTAGTTTGATGTAAATGTATTCAGTAAATCCTTTTCACTTTTTAAATTCTTCTTAAATTAATATAATTTGTTTTCCAAGATTTTTAAATTTACTAATTTAAAATAGTTTGGCTGTTTTAAATGGTCTAAATATTTAAAAATCATGTAATCCATATTTAAGAACAAATTATATATATTAATTTTATTAGTTTTAATAAAAGATAACATTAGTTTAATATTTTTGCTGTAATACATTTCATTTTTAACATGAAAATAGAAATAATTTAAATTTATTTTTCTAAAATTATTTATAGTTCAATATCTATATATTTATTGTAAGTATAATTGCATTTACTACAATATTTAATAAATTAATATAAATTATATTTTAAAATATAAATATAATTAAATAATTGTAAATTTATATATGCAATTTATTTTTACAAAAATTAATAATAAAATAAACTTATAAAATAAAACAATATTAAATAACATGATATATAAAATTTATTTCTATATATTTAATAGTTGTTTTAAAAATTCCATTTACTAA
Organism: Neocallimastix lanati (nom. inval.); assembly: GCA_016946835.1. Lineage (NCBI taxonomy): Eukaryota > Fungi > Neocallimastigomycota > Neocallimastigomycetes > Neocallimastigales > Neocallimastigaceae > Neocallimastix > Neocallimastix lanati (nom. inval.). The sequence goes on from JACVTC010000026.1 coordinate 386,994, forward strand.
TAGTTGTCCATTATATTGATATTTATATAAATAATGATAATAATAATAATAATAATAATAATAACATTTATAATTTATAAATATGATAAATAAACATACTTTTATAATTCTTGTGATTTATACTTTCTGAATAAATCTATTCTACACCAAAAGTCCATTCGATTTTGTACTTTTAGATACCTGCTACATCATTTTGTGTTACACTTAACTCCTATTTAATTAATAATTAAGGTTTTCATTTGTATTTTCAAATTAATGTATATATTAATTAATTTATTGGTATATATAGATAGCTTATATTGAATATACGTAATAAGTATTGAAAAATTTTAAAATTAACAATAGAAAAGTAATTTAATATTAACTTTAAAACAGCGGAAAATTAATATTAAATTAAAATCATGTTATAATTGAAATTTAAACTTTAATAAAGTTTAATAAATAGCTAATGATTTAAATAAATTATTTATTATTTATTGAATTCAATTCTAATAAATGGAACAATATATATAATATAGATTTCATTGTAAAATAATTATGTGGAATATTAAATTTTAACTTGATCAAGAACGAATATTACGTTAGGCTCTATTGCAAAAATGGTATTTGCGTTGAAACGGATTTCTCTTAAGAAGAAGAAACTGTTGATATTCCAGATGAGTACCTGCGGAGACAAAGCAATACAATATGATAATTATCAAGGCATGAAGTGTGACGATGAGTCAGATAGCTTGTCTAATAAATGTGTAAATAAGCATTATATATATAATGAAATGGAACCGATAAATCACTTCGATGACATTTCCATGCCTCCTCAATTTATTATAAAGTAGAGTTCATATATATAGAACGGTAAAACATGAGGATGTAAGTGCGAAAGTTAAGATGTATATTCTTCCAAAAATGGTAACGATGGTTGTACACTACTACGTTTTGGGCCTCCTTATTTTGAAGGTAGCACAAGTAATACCCCTATATACTAGTATTTATTAATATTAAAATTATTTGAGTCTTATTTAATTTTTTTTTTTCATTTTTATAGAAAAAAATTATAGATTTCAATAATTTTATATTATTCTATCCTATTTTTGTTTCTAATTAATCAATCCTTAATATCTAATATTTGTTCAATTTAATTTTTATATTAATATATTTTCTGCTAGTTAAATATATACTATTTGTCCAACCATTATTTTATATTATATATATATATATGTCACTTTTATAAAATTTCTTATTTATATATGTATATCAATTATTCGTTTAATCTTTAATTTTATCCGTATTATAAATATATATTAATTTATTTATTTTATTAATATTTTTTATGCATTTATTTATATATTAGCATTTTAGTTCTTTATGCTATTTCATTATCTATTTTAATTTTTTAAAGTCTGTAATTTACATTTATATTTATATTTAATAATTATTTCAAAAGAATGAAAATATTTCTAATAATAAAATTTAGAACATATTTATTATTTCTGAAAAATTTGTATTTTGTAATCGTGAAATATGTCATACTCTTTAATTTTCTATAATTCTATGAGAGCAATTTGTCTATGAAGAAAATTGAATAATAAGTTTAAATATGTAGCCTTCTTGTAGTTTAAAAAAGGCCTATAATTAACTACTTACTTTTAAAATTTTAAACTTAAAATTATTTTATTTCTGTATTCGTGATAAAAGTTTTAATTTCTTTTTGGATCAATATTTAACCCCTACTGACATGTTTCAAGAAAGTTTGATATTCATTGTTGAACTTTTCAATTGTGTCTTCTTTCTCTAATTTTATTTAATTTATTTATAGATAATATTTTATATAACTATGATAAACATTGTGTTCATATTGAAAAGGAAATAAAAATTTTTAACGATTTATTTGTTGATAATACCATTTTAATAGTTTTTATTAAAAAAAGTGAAATTATGTCTTCTTCAATTTTCCAAAGTTAGATATAATAAAACGATATCTATATATAAAAATATTCAAACCGTGTATATGGTTCTTTTATATATTATCAATAGAATGATAAATTGGTTATTTCAAACTCAGATAATACGTTAATTGATTGTATTCTGATTATTCCATTCGCTCAAAAATTTGTATAAAAAAATGTATATTTCTATTCTAATTTCCCACCCAAAATATCAACAATCTTTCCATAAAGCATGCAAATTCAACGTGGTAAGGCACGAAATTTCAAGTTTATTTTGAGAGTTATATCCATTTGCCGATTCAAAATTATCTGGGAGATTACACTACTCTAGAAATTTTTTTAATAGTTAATTAAAACTATCAAGGCATTTATTATGTGTAGTAATCATATAGATAGATTCTTAGGAAAAAATATGACTTAGAAAATGAAAAAAAAAAAAATTTAGCTCTATTAGAAAAAAATATAATAATATAATATCACTCTCTTATTTGTCTACAATTGAAAAAAAAAATAAAAAAAAGTTCTACGCTGGTCATAAGAAAAAAAAAAATTTTAATAGAAATATCTTTTCTTGTAATTATAGGTCTTTTATTAAGTAAGAAAACATAAATAAGAATAATCCTAAAGTATTAAATATAGCTTAAGAAAAGAAAAGCAATTATTACATTAATGATATTAATAAAAGAATTAATAAACACCATAAATATGCTTTATAACTTATGTATTGATTTACCACTTCGTTTTTGTTAATTTAGTAATGAGAATGGTTTAAAGTAATCTTCGAAGCATTAAACGGTTTATAAGAATAAAAAGAAAAAAATGATATAATCGTTATTACAATAATGAATCATCAATAAATCGCTCTTTTAATTTTAAGGAAATAAATGTATCATATTTAAAATATTTGATTAAAATCTATAAAGATAAAAATGACTCAAATTATTTACTTATAAGTTATATATTGGAAACAGTTACAAATAACAATATAGAAAGTTAGCGCAAACAACAAAACAATTATTAATATTAAAAAAATATAGTAAGAAAGTTTTCCTCATATATTGATATAAAAAGAAATAGATTTATATTATAGAAATAAAAATTATTTGAGTATAATCCTATTTTATTTTAGTAAATTATATATTTAATTTTATCTTATTTTTTTAAAGATACAAATAAATATATATATAAATATTTTTAAAAATATAAATAAATATTCATAAAATTATTTGTAAAAATTTTTTAATAGTAAATGAAATGAATAGTAATAAAAATATTTATTTAAAAAAAAAAAAAAAAAAGTATTTTTATAATTTAATTATATATCATTATACATTAAATATTATTTTAAAATATTAATATTAAATATTTTGTATGTAATATATAATGAACAAAGAAGAGACTTTTTAGTTATTAAGTAAAGTATTAGTTTTGATGCGTTTTTGGTGACACCAACATAATATACAACAGCATATCCAGATAAATATACCTAGTGTTGCAAAAAATATAGACATTACAATTATTGGTAAAATTATTGCACCATCACTGTCTGAGGGAGTATAATTACTAAATAAACATAATCCATTTTTACTACATATTTCGGAGGAACATTCATCATTAGAATGACATGGTTCATTTAATGCTTTACCACAGTGCATATGAGAATCTGGTTTACCTGATAACCATGTAAAAGTATAAACATTAACACAACAAATTACTGGATTTAAATCATTAAATACACAAAAACCATTAACACATCTATCTGAAAGACAATCAGAGTTTTCGGTACATATAGTCGAATAATATTTTCCTTCTATTGTTTTAGTAATATTAGGACAATTACCTAATATAGCATTATCATATGTACAAGTTTCAATAATATAACTTGTTGCCTCTTCATTCTCATCAAAAAAAATAGCAAAAGGATCTTGTATATAATTTTGTACATATGTACATAAATTGTTTTTACAATAGTAATAAATAGGATTAATATCAGTAAGTTTTAAAACTTCATCTTTAGTTAAAACTTGTTTCTTCTTAGAATAAGCACAGACTATTTGAAAGTAAAATATTATGCAATAGTATATAATTATAATTTGTTTATAATTTTTGTTCATTTTACTTAATATTTTTATTTTAACTCTAATTATTTTTATAAATTTATTTTATAATGATAAAGCCAGTTTATTATCATATTAAATATTCATAACAAACAATATATATAATAAATAATATAACAATATTATCAATATATTATAATATATGTGTATTTATAAATAAAAAATACTGATTTATAAATTTATTTATTTGATTTTTACATTTTTTAATATTAAATTAAATAAACGCAATAATTATATATTTAATAAATATATAAATTAAATGAAACTTTTCCGTAGTATAAATAATATATAATAATATATATATTAACAATATAAATATATAATATATATAATTTTATCCATGTAATATATAATAATAAAATATAAATAATTATTTTCATGTATAATAATAATATATATCAACATTTTAAAATAATTATTTATAATTTATATAATTTATATATTTATTTTTTTTTATAAAAAAAAATCAATTGGAATTAAAATAAATAAATAAATAAATAAATAAATAAATAAATAAATAAATAAATAAATAAATAAATAAATAAATAAATAAATTAAATCAATAAACTGGAACTAAGATAAATTAATAAAATAAATAAATAAATAAATAAATAAATAAATAAATAAATAAAATCAATAATCTGGAACTAAGATAAATAAATAAATAAATAAAAATAAGTAAATAAATATAAATAAATATATAATTATTCATATTTTGTTATTTATAAAATATATGAATATTAAATAATTAATATTGTAAGATACAGAAAATACAATATGATGATATTATTTTTTTAGAAAATAATAATTAACATAATATAATTAACATTACAGAATCTAAATATGTTTAAATTTTTTATTGCAACCATTGTTGGTGTTATTATTATTTTCTGTTATTATTATTTTTATTATTATTACTATATGATTATTATTAATATTTATATAATTCAAGAAATTTCAAGAAAAAATTATATGAATAGTAAAATAATTTCAAGAAATTTCAAGAAAAAAAGAATTTTTAAAAAAAAAATTTTTTTTGTTAAACTTTAATGATTAATAATTTCTTATTTCTTCTATGGAAACTGATGGAGAAAGTAAATATAATTAATATATAAATTTATATTAAATTATTTATATTATATTTAATATATATTATTTTATATTTAATTTTTTTTATATCAATTAAAATTTTTTTTTTTTTATATAAATATTGAATGTTTTAACCATAAATTTCAAAATCCATTAATTTTTTAATTTATTAATTTATAAATATAAATAATTATTAATTATATACCAATATACCTGAACTATTGTTTAAAATAGAAAAAAAAAGCGATATAATTTATTAATATAATAAATAAGAAAATTTAAATTATTAAATTTAACTAATACTAGTAATATTAAAAAAAAAAAAAAAAAAAAAGCGAATAAATAAAAATTAATTTCAAAAAACAAAATTTAAAAATTATATATATTAAAAAGTAAAACAAATAAACAAAATGGGAAAGGTTTCATCAATCGGTATTGATTTAGGTACTACTTACTCTTGTGTAGGTGTATGGCAAAATGATCGTGTTGAAATTATTCCAAATGATCAAGGTAATCGTACTACTCCTTCTTTCGTTGCTTTCACTGATTCTGAACGTTTAATTGGTGATGCCGCTAAAAATCAAGCTGCTATGAATCCAACAAACACCGTTTTCGATGCTAAACGTCTTATTGGTCGTCGTTTCAATGATGCTGAAGTTCAATCAGATATGAAACATTGGCCATTCAAAGTTGTTGAAAAGTCAGGAAAACCTTATATTCAAGTTCAATTCAAAGGTGAAACTAAAGATTTTACAGCTGAAGAAATTTCAAGTATGGTTCTTACAAAGATGAAGGATACAGCTGAAGCTTATTTAGGTGAAAAAGTTTCAAATGCGGTTATTACAGTTCCAGCTTATTTCAATGATTCACAACGTCAAGCTACTAAGGATGCAGGTCTTATTGCAGGACTTAATGTTCTTCGTATCATTAATGAACCAACAGCAGCAGCTATTGCCTATGGTCTTGATAAGAAGAGTGAAGGAGAAAAGAATGTTTTAATTTTCGATCTTGGAGGTGGTACATTTGATGTTTCACTTTTAACAATTGAAGATGGTATCTTCGAAGTTAAGGCCACAGCTGGTGATACTCATTTAGGTGGAGAAGATTTCGATAATAGACTAGTTAGTCATTTTGCACAAGAATTTAAGAGAAAGTATAAGAAAGATATTTCTACCAATCCAAGATCATTACGTCGTTTAAGAACAGCATGTGAACGTGCCAAGCGTACTCTTTCTTCTTCTACTCAAACTTCTATTGAAATTGATTCATTATATGAAGGAATTGATTTCTACACTTCTATTACTCGTGCTCGTTTCGAAGAACTCAATAGTGATTTATTTAGAAATGTGATTGAACCAGTTGAAAAAGTTCTTAATGATGCTAAGCTAGATAAAACTAGTATTCATGAAATTGTATTAGTTGGTGGTTCTACTCGTATTCCAAAGATTCAAAGTTTAGTTTCACAATATTTCAATGGTAAAGAACCAAGCAAGTCAATTAATCCAGATGAAGCAGTTGCATATGGAGCAGCTGTTCAAGCAGCTATTCTTTCAGGTGAAACATCTGAAAAGACACAAGATTTACTTTTATTAGATGTTTCACCACTTTCATTAGGTATTGAAACTGCAGGAGGAGTGATGACTACTTTAATTAAACGTAATACTACTATTCCAACAAAGAAGTCAGATATCTTCTCTACTTATGCTGATAATCAAACAGGGGTTACTATTCAAATTTATGAAGGAGAACGTTCCTTAACTAAGGATAATAATTTATTAGGTAAATTTGAATTGATGGGTATTCCACCAGCACCCCGTGGAGTTCCACAAATTGAAGTTACATTTGATATTGATGCTAATGGTATTTTGAATGTTTCAGCACTTGATAAGACCACAGGTAAAAGTAATAAGATTACTATTACTAATGATAAGGGTAGATTAAGTAAAGAAGAAATTGAACGTATGGTTAATGATGCAGAAAAGTATAAAGAAGAAGATGCTAAAGTTGCGGAAAGAGTTGCATCGAAGAATGGACTTGAATCTTATGCTTATCAACTTCGTAATACTCTTCAAGATGAAAAGATTGCATCACATATTGATGGAGGTGATAAAGATAAGTTAAATAAAGCCATTGATGAAACGATTTCATGGTTAGATCATAATCAAGAAGCTAATAAAGAAGAATATGAAAGTAAGAGAAAAGAATTGGAAGGAGTTGCCAATCCAATTATGACTAAGATGTATCAACAAGCCGGAGCTGCAGGAGCAGCACCAGGAGGATTTCCAGGGGCAACACCAGGAGGATTCCCAGGAGGAGCATCTTCTAATAACAATGGATCTAACAATGGACCAACAGTTGAAGAAGTTGATTAAATAAACTATAAATTAATGAATAAATGAATTTTACATTAAATTATTTAGCATTACATTATTTCATATTAAAATAATACCTATTAGATTGTTTCATATAAAAGTAATACCTATTAGATTATTTCATATTAAAATAATACCTATTAGATTATTTCATATTAAATTAATTCATATAAAATTAAATCATACTTATAGATATTTTAGAATTATATTATTATTTTGTAATTATTATAAATAATTGTAAATATACATTATAGTAATTATAATAATTATAATATTAAATATAGTAATAATAATAATATACATAACTAAAAATCAAAATTTATATATTTATTTATTTAAACTATCTATATCTATTTTTTTTTTCTTTTATTAATAAATATCATTTATTAATGATTATCTTAATAACTTAAAATAAAATAAAATAAAAAAAAATTATATTAAAATAAAAAAATTATATGTTTAATTATTCATTATGTGTTCTTAATATATTTTATATTTTAGTTTTATAGTAATTTTTAAGGATAATTCTTTATTATGAATCATTTATTAATAAGTCATTTATTAATTATATATAACTAATTAATGTTAAATATAATTATCAAATTAAAAATATATAATATAATAATGTGTTTAATAATATTGTTTCTAATCTATTATGTTCAATTCAAACCCTAATCCATAAGGAGGTGATTTTGTTGCATATGAACTTTTTTCTGAATTTATTTATACACTTATTTTTGATTATTACTTTTTATTTCACGTTACTGTTTTTTTATTATTATGTTCATATTGGACAAATAATATTTATTTTTTTTTTTTTTAATTCTGTGTTTTTTTATTTTTTATTATAATTAAAAGTATTCATGTATTTTATATAAGAATAAATAAATAAAGATTAAAGTTCGCAATAATTGCGGCTTTAAAAAAAAAAAAAAAAAAAAAAAAAAAATGTTCATTTATTTATATTTAATATATATATATATTTTTTTTTGTTAGCTTGTTTGTTTTTGTTAAACTTCCAATTTTAGAAAATTTAATAATATTTAAAAACATTTGATATAATATTATTTTCATTTATAAAAAAAAAATTAATAAGTTATATTTTATTTTTTATTTTTATTTTTATTTTTTTATTTTTATTTTTATTTTTATTTTTATTTATTTTTTTTTTTTATTTTTATTTTTTATTCTTTATTTTTTATTTTTTTTTTTTTTAATTTAAATTCTAATTTTATATTTTATATTATTATATACTGTACTTCCTTGGAGGAATGAAATATTTGAAAATTTATCGATTACCTCTTTAGAGAAGGCATTTTTTTTTTAATAATACTTTTTTAATCGCCTTAGAGAAAATATTCTTTCCTAATTTATATTTTAACAAAATCCATTATTAATATTATACCAATTGTTATTAGTGATTATTAACCTATAATTAATTTCTATTCTATTATACCTACCCATTGTCATGAGCGTCGACGTTAAAACGATAAGAAAAGAAGAAATTATGATACAGATTCATTATTTAATTTATTTTTTCTTTAATATTAATAAAAAAAATTATGCTATTTTTTTTTTTCTTTTTTTCTATTTTAATTTTTCAAGTACTTTTTTTATTAAATGTAATAAATATAGATTAATCTTTATTTTTATTATTTTTTTTTTTAAAAAAAAAAAAAAAAACACACACACACAAAAAAGAACTAATATTTTTATATTTGTAAAATATATACATATATATATATATATAAAATCATTAATTAAATAAACTTAATATCTATAAAAGCTGAAATATATATAAATGAAAATATATATGTATATATTTGATGTATAAATTTAAAAGTTGTTAAATAAAAATATTTTATTTTATTTATGCCCCATTTGATATAAATTTCTTTAAAAGCTTTGTAAAATTCACTTTAATTTAAATTTTTTTTTTTTTTTTTAAAGTAAATATCAAGTCGTAATAAAAAAATTAAATTTTATAATCATAATATTATATTTTATATGGAATTATACATAATTTTTATAATTTTTATATTTTTTCATCATAAAGAAAGTAAATTACTTCTATTCTATTATGATATCTTTTTAATTAGAAATAATAATACTGTTATTTACAGTATATAATAGTATTTTACATATATATTTAATATTATATATAAAACGTAAGCATACATAATACCAAATACATACTCCCATTTATTTCCTAGTATTTAATTATTATTATTACTATAACTATTATTGTTATTTACAAAAATAAATATCACTAGTTCCAATAAATAAGAAAAGGAGTAACATCTTTATATGTATTTATATTTAATTATTAGTAATTGATTTTAACATTTACCAATCTAACTACTATTTAAAGACATAGAATAAACAAAACTATAATATTGAAAATATAATAAACGAAAAATAAAATCATTAAATAAAATTAATTCTTTTTATCATCATTAAATTCAAAATTTACAGTATTAAATAACAATATACAATAAAAAAATTCTATATAATAATAAAATTATTAAAAAAATTTATATTTTCTTATAGTCATTAAATATTACGGTCTAGGTTTATAGTATTTAATAACAAAATGTAACAAAAAAATATTATATTACACACAAAGCTGACAAATTATTTATTATTTTATTTTATTTACTTTTAATTTTAATGTTTTTATTGTTTATTATGTTTTATTTTTCTATATTATTGTATATATAAAATTATAAATAAATAGTAAAAAATAGATATGGATAGTTTATAAATAAATAAATAAATTATTACTTAATTATGTATATTATTATTATTACTATCATTATAATTATTATAATGTATATTTACAATTATTTATAATAATTACAAAATAATAATATAATTCTAAAATATCTATAAGTATGAATTAATTTTATACGAAATAATTTAATATAAAATAATCTAAAAGGTATTACTTTTATATGAAACAATCTAATAGGTATTATTTTAATATGAAATAATTTAATGTAAAATTCATTTATTCATTAATTTATAGTTTATTTAATCAACTTCTTCAACTGTTGGTCCATTGTTAGATCCATTGTTATTAGAAGATGCTCCTCCTGGGAATCCTCCTGGTGTTGCCCCTGGGAATCCTCCTGGTGCTGCTCCTGCAGCTCCGGCTTGTTGATACATCTTAGTCATAATTGGATTGGCAACTCCTTCTAATTCTTTTCTCTTACTTTCATATTCTTCTTTATTAGCTTCTTGATTATGATCTAACCATGAAATCGTTTCATCAATGGCTTTATTTAACTTGTCTTTATCACCTCCATCAATATGTGATGCAATCTTTTCATCTTGAAGAGTATTACGAAGTTGATAAGCATAAGATTCAAGTCCATTCTTCGATGCAACTCTTTCCGCAACTTTAGCATCTTCTTCTTTATACTTTTCCGCATCATTAACCATACGTTCAATTTCTTCTTTACTTAATCTACCCTTATCATTAGTAATAGTAATCTTATTACTTTTACCTGTGGTCTTATCAAGTGCTGAAACATTCAAAATACCATTAGCATCAATATCAAATGTAACTTCAATTTGTGGAACTCCACGGGGTGCTGGTGGAATACCCATCAATTCAAATTTACCTAATAAATTATTATCCTTAGTTAAGGAACGTTCTCCTTCATAAATTTGAATAGTAACCCCTGTTTGATTATCAGCATAAGTAGAGAAGATATCTGACTTCTTTGTTGGAATAGTAGTATTACGTTTAATTAAAGTAGTCATCACTCCTCCTGCAGTTTCAATACCTAATGAAAGTGGTGAAACATCTAATAAAAGTAAATCTTGTGTCTTTTCAGATGTTTCACCTGAAAGAATAGCTGCTTGAACAGCTGCTCCATATGCAACTGCTTCATCTGGATTAATTGACTTGCTTGGTTCTTTACCATTGAAATATTGTGAAACTAAACTTTGAATCTTTGGAATACGAGTAGAACCACCAACTAATACAATTTCATGAATACTAGTTTTATCTAGCTTAGCATCATTAAGAACTTTTTCAACTGGTTCAATCACATTTCTAAATAAATCACTATTGAGTTCTTCGAAACGAGCACGAGTAATAGAAGTGTAGAAATCAATTCCTTCATATAATGAATCAATTTCAATAGAAGTTTGAGTAGAAGAAGAAAGAGTACGCTTGGCACGTTCACATGCTGTTCTTAAACGACGTAATGATCTTGGATTGGTAGAAATATCTTTCTTATACTTTCTCTTAAATTCTTGTGCAAAATGACTAACTAGTCTATTATCGAAATCTTCTCCACCTAAATGAGTATCACCAGCTGTGGCCTTAACTTCGAAGATACCATCTTCAATTGTTAAAAGTGAAACATCAAATGTACCACCTCCAAGATCGAAAATTAAAACATTCTTTTCTCCTTCACTCTTCTTATCAAGACCATAGGCAATAGCTGCTGCTGTTGGTTCATTAATGATACGAAGAACATTAAGTCCTGCAATAAGACCTGCATCCTTAGTAGCTTGACGTTGTGAATCATTGAAATAAGCTGGAACCGTAATAACTGCATTTGAAACTTTTTCACCTAAATAAGCTTCAGCTGTATCCTTCATCTTTGTAAGAACCATACTTGAAATTTCTTCAGCTGTAAAATCTTTAGTTTCACCTTTGAATTGAACTTGAATATAAGGTTTTCCTGACTTTTCAACAACTTTGAATGGCCAATGTTTCATATCTGATTGAACTTCAGCATCATTGAAACGACGACCAATAAGACGTTTAGCATCGAAAACGGTGTTTGTTGGATTCATAGCAGCTTGATTTTTAGCGGCATCACCAATTAAACGTTCAGAATCAGTGAAAGCAACGAAAGAAGGAGTAGTACGATTACCTTGATCATTTGGAATAATTTCAACACGATCATTTTGCCATACACCTACACAAGAGTAAGTAGTACCTAAATCAATACCGATTGATGAGACCTTTCCCATTTTTTAATATTTTTTATATTATACTTTTTTTTTTCTATATTATTAATGTTTTATTTTTATTTTTATTCGTTAATATTTTTTGTTTATATTTGATTATAATTAATATTTTTCTTTGTTTTTAAATAAATCACTTTTTTTTTCGTTAATTACTTTTTACTATTTTAATTAATAGTATAATGGAATAATTATAAATTATAAATAATTTTTTAAATAAAATTAATAAATAAAAATTTGATGAATTAAAAAATAAAAGATAAAAATATCAATATTTATATGAAAATAACTTTAAAAAATTTTATATATTATTAAAAGATAATATATTTTATAATATATTATAATATATTGAATTAATATAATTTATTAATAAAATAATTTTTTAAAATCTAAATATTAAAATTTTTTATTAATTAAAGTTTGACCAAAAAAAAATTTTTTTTTTTCTTTTTTTTACTATTTATTTCTATTTTCTTGAAATTTCTTTTGAATAGAAAAAATTTATATATAAAATTATACAGAATCAAAAAAAATAAAATAAAATAAAATAAAAAATGATTATTATTTTCCTGTTCATTATATATAAATTAATATGTATCCATTAATTTAATATAATATTAAAATAGAATATAAATTTATATTTCGTTAATTATTATTTTTTTTTATTTTTACTTTTATTTTAAGTGTAAACTTTTTTTTTAATATATATGTCTTTTTATATTTATAATTAGTAAATACTTTTAAATTAATAATTAATTATTTCTTGTTAAAAAAAAAAAAAAAAAAACGAATTAATCCCAAATTTAAGAAAAACACAACATTTATTTAGTATAATTATAATTATGTCCAAAAAAAATTTTTTAAAAAAAGATTATTACATTTATGCATACATATATATAATATGAATATGAAATTAAAAAATGTTATTTATATACTTAGGAGTATGGTTAAGATTTTATTTTATTGGATACGACTATTTTTGAAATCAATAAATTGGGCAAAGTACAAAAAATAATTATTTTTTTTTTTTTTTTGTTTGTTTGTTTCTATGGGAATTAAAAGTACCCAGAATAAATGAAAAAAATTAATTTAAAAGTATTATATTATAGTTTTTTATATTAAATAAAAATTATTATTAGTATATTTAATATTTAATAACTTATTTATAATAATAGCATAGTAACTTCTATTATTATAATTAAAATCCTCTTTTAATGCCAAAATCATTTTTAATATTAAAGTCACAAAAAAAAAAAAATTAAAATTAAAATTAATAGACGTAATAACAATTTTTATCATACTTCTTTCAGTCACTTGTTTTATTTCTAAAATCAATATTATAAAATTTGATTATAATTTCTTTTTTTTCTTGAAATAATTTTATATATTAAAATTTTAAAATTAATTAGTTATAAATAAATAAATTTTTTTTTTATTCAAAAGAAATTTCAAGAAAATAGAAATAAATAGTAAATAAAAGAAAAAAAAATTTTTTTTATCTTGTCAAATTTAATTAATAATAAATTTTATTATTACTAAAATATACATCAATAAAGAAATTATAGAATTACTAATATATTGATTATATTAAATCAATTGAAATTAATATATTCAACTTAAAAAATAAAAGTTTTTTTAAATCATTTTTAATATATTAAAAGATTTTTAAAAAAATTTTCATATAAATATTTATATTTTTATCTTTTATTTTTTAATTCATAAAATTTTTATTAATTAATTTTATTTAAAGAATTATTTATAAATTATAATTATACCATTATACTATAATTAAAATAGTAAAAAGTAATTAACGAAAAAAAAAGTGATTTATTTAAAAACAAAGAAAAATATTAATTATAATCAAATCTAAACAAAAAATATTAACGAATAAAAATAAAAATAAAACATTAATAATATAGAAAAAAAAAAAGTATAATATAAAAAATATTAAAAAATGGGAAAGGTCTCATCAATCGGTATTGATTTAGGTACTACTTACTCTTGTGTAGGTGTATGGCAAAATGATCGTGTTGAAATTATTCCAAATGATCAAGGTAATCGTACTACTCCTTCTTTCGTTGCTTTCACTGATTCTGAACGTTTAATTGGTGATGCCGCTAAAAATCAAGCTGCTATGAATCCAACAAACACCGTTTTCGATGCTAAACGTCTTATTGGTCGTCGTTTCAATGATGCTGAAGTTCAATCAGATATGAAACATTGGCCATTCAAAGTTGTTGAAAAGTCAGGAAAACCTTATATTCAAGTTCAATTCAAAGGTGAAACTAAAGATTTTACAGCTGAAGAAATTTCAAGTATGGTTCTTACAAAGATGAAGGATACAGCTGAAGCTTACTTAGGTGAAAAAGTTTCAAATGCAGTTATTACGGTTCCAGCTTATTTCAATGATTCACAACGTCAAGCTACTAAGGATGCAGGTCTTATTGCAGGACTTAATGTTCTTCGTATCATTAATGAACCAACAGCAGCAGCTATTGCCTATGGTCTTGATAAGAAGAGTGAAGGAGAAAAGAATGTTTTAATTTTCGATCTTGGAGGTGGTACATTTGATGTTTCACTTTTAACAATTGAAGATGGTATCTTCGAAGTTAAGGCCACAGCTGGTGATACTCATTTAGGTGGAGAAGATTTCGATAATAGACTAGTTAGTCATTTTGCACAAGAATTTAAGAGAAAGTATAAGAAAGATATTTCTACCAATCCAAGATCATTACGTCGTTTAAGAACAGCATGTGAACGTGCCAAGCGTACTCTTTCTTCTTCTACTCAAACTTCTATTGAAATTGATTCATTATATGAAGGAATTGATTTCTACACTTCTATTACTCGTGCTCGTTTCGAAGAACTCAATAGTGATTTATTTAGAAATGTGATTGAACCAGTTGAAAAAGTTCTTAATGATGCTAAGCTAGATAAAACTAGTATTCATGAAATTGTATTAGTTGGTGGTTCTACTCGTATTCCAAAGATTCAAAGTTTAGTTTCACAATATTTCAATGGTAAAGAACCAAGCAAGTCAATTAATCCAGATGAAGCAGTTGCATATGGAGCAGCTGTTCAAGCAGCTATTCTTTCAGGTGAAACATCTGAAAAGACACAAGATTTACTTTTATTAGATGTTTCACCACTTTCATTAGGTATTGAAACTGCAGGAGGAGTGATGACTACTTTAATTAAACGTAATACTACTATTCCAACAAAGAAGTCAGATATCTTCTCTACTTATGCTGATAATCAAACAGGGGTTACTATTCAAATTTATGAAGGAGAACGTTCCTTAACTAAGGATAATAATTTATTAGGTAAATTTGAATTGATGGGTATTCCACCAGCACCCCGTGGAGTTCCACAAATTGAAGTTACATTTGATATTGATGCTAATGGTATTTTGAATGTTTCAGCACTTGATAAGACCACAGGTAAAAGTAATAAGATTACTATTACTAATGATAAGGGTAGATTAAGTAAAGAAGAAATTGAACGTATGGTTAATGATGCGGAAAAGTATAAAGAAGAAGATGCTAAAGTTGCGGAAAGAGTTGCATCGAAGAATGGACTTGAATCTTATGCTTATCAACTTCGTAATACTCTTCAAGATGAAAAGATTGCATCACATATTGATGGAGGTGATAAAGACAAGTTAAATAAAGCCATTGATGAAACGATTTCATGGTTAGATCATAATCAAGAAGCTAATAAAGAAGAATATGAAAGTAAGAGAAAAGAATTAGAAGGAGTTGCCAATCCAATTATGACTAAGATGTATCAACAAGCCGGAGCTGCAGGAGCAGCACCAGGAGGATTCCCAGGGGCAACACCAGGAGGATTCCCAGGAGGAGCATCTTCTAATAACAATGGATCTAACAATGGACCAACAGTTGAAGAAGTTGATTAAATAAACTATAAATTAATGAATAAATGAATTTTACATTAAATTATTTAGCATTACATTATTTCATATTAAAATAATACCTATTAGATTAATTTATATTAAATTATTTCGTATAAAAATTAATTCATACTATAGATATTTTAGAATTATATTATTATTTTGTAATTATTATGAATAATTGTAAATATCCAAATATATGTATATAATAATTATAAATATAATAGGATTCATAAATTATTTATTTATTTAGAACTATCTGAATTTGAATTTATTAAATAAATATTATTAAATAAAATATAAATATAAATAATATTTAAATTAACATAAAATTATATATTAAGTTTTGTGTTAAATTATATAAAATTTATTATATTATCAATATTTAACAAAATAGAATTTGTTTATAATTATATTTACTCAGAATAAATATTTTAAAAAATATATGTTATTTTTAAAGAAAGATGTTGTTTTATAGGTATATATTTTAATGTTATAATGAATATTAAAATCTATATTTCGATATTTTATTCAAATGTTTATTTATTTAACAATTAAATGTTATGTTATATATTAATATATATGTATATTTTGATTTTATAATTAATATTTAATAGAATATTTGAAAAACAATTGAATAGTTATTGATTAATAATAATAATAAAAAAAGTATTTTTACTATAATTATGAATTAGCTAAGAGCGTCGAAGTCGAAATGTAAAGGCATGGATTTTCACCTCCCGGTGAAAGAACAGATACAGATTCGTTAGATAACACTAATACTGAAATTATTACTCGCAATAATGGACGTGGTGTTATCACAGAGGAATGGGAAAAGTTAGAGGCTATTGCTTCTAACGCACTTTTATAATTTTATAAAATATATAATATTTTATTTCATGTATTTTATTTTTATTTATTTATTTTTTTTTTTTATTAAAATCATGTAATTTTTTTATTATTATTATAAATTGAATAAAGTTTTCTCAATGTCTAAAAAAAAAAAAAAATTATGAATTGGATACAAAAAAGAAATAAATCAATTAAATAATTGAAACAGTTCTTGATGTGTTTCTCTGAGATGCTTCTAACAACGATTTATTAAATTATGGTACATCTATTGAAGAAATTGAATAAATTAGTTTATAACTATTTAAATTTATAATTATAAATATTAATTAAATTTAATATTTAAATTTATAAGCGTATGTAATTATTTAAAAATATTTAAAATGTTTTCAATGTAAAATAATTCATAAATGAAAAGAGAATTTTGTTATTTAATTATATGAAATTAATATATGAAATTATGAAAATTTACTGTATATTTATAAAAATAAGTCATAAGATTTAAGTTCATTGCCAAAAATTAATTTATGTTATTACTATTAAGAAATAAAGAGATAAAAGAGATTAAATTATAAATAATATAAAAATATATAAAAACTATTGCTTCAGTTAGTATTATCAAATAATTTAATTATTTTAATTTTAAAAGTCTTTTTTTTTATTTTTATTGCTAATTAAGTAGTATTTATTATTTTAAATATGAATATTGAATAGTTTTATTAATAAAAATATATATAAAAGATAAAAGAAAGTAAAAAATGAAATTTTTAAGTTTTTAATTTTTATTTTTTTTTTAATAAACTATTTCCAGTTAATAAATTATATCAATATATATATATAATTTGCTACTTTTTTTTTTAATTATTATCTAAAATATATTTTATTTTATTTATTTTATAGTTTATATATCTTTATGTCATTTTTTCATTATATAAATACAAACTGAGTATAAATTATATATATAGTAAAATTATAATATATAACCTTTAAATATTTATAATATAATATAAATAAATAGTATATAATAAAAATAAAATATTAAAATGAAAAATTAAAATGAAATATTACAAATATTAATTTACAATTTATATTTGTCAATCAAAATTATAAATTTAAATCAGATATTGAAAATGTAAATTAATAATAATTTAATATATGATGATACATTATAAATATGCTTAATTTCTATTAATATATAAGTGAAGACATCGGAATTAATAAATTCGAATTTTGAGAATAATATAAATAACAGAAAAGAATATATCAAAATTAAAATTACTAATATTGTCTCTACATTCGGTGAATAAAGACTTAATTATCAAATGCGCAAGTATTATTAAAACAACCATAGCTTTAACAATCGTAATTTACAGTTCATTTTCCTGTAGTAAAATCATTAAGCGATTCTTCCTTAACACATGAAAAATGAATATATTTTTAATTTTTACCCTCATTATTAACAAATTCAAAATTTGGGGCTTAAGAATTGTATAATTGATAGTAATTATCATCAATACAGCAGTAATTTTTTTTTTTTTTTTTTTTTTTTTTTTTTTGAGTTTCATGATTCTTAAAATATTCTTTTAAATCTAAATCTATTACTTTTTTTTTTATAGTCATTTTGTTGTTAAGATTATTAACAAAATTAAGTACTGCCTTTACATTAAGCTGATTAAAATAAATAATTTATCATTCAATTTATAAATATTTTTTTTTTTTTTTTGTTTTTTCTTAAAAAAAAAAAAAAAAAAAAAAAAAAAAAAAAAAAAAAAAAAAGTAAATTTTATTTTAATATATAAGCTTATAGTAACATTGAATTATTAACTTTTTATGATTATTCTAGGTTGAATAATTGCAATTTTAGTTTAATATAATTTAAATTTAAATTTTTAATTTTCAATATATTATTTTTTTTGCTTTTATATTTTTTTGTTTTGTTTTGTTTTTTTAGTTATTTAGAGAAAATGTTTTTTATATGATAAATTTTTTTATATATAAATTATTATAAATTTAAATTATACTATTAAGTTATTTATGAGCTTTTTCATTTTTAAAAAGTGACACGAAATAATTATACTATTAATTAAGTTTTTTATGAGCTTTTTCATTTTTAAAAAGTGACACGAAATAATTAAAATAAATACATATATATACATTTGAAGTATTATTAGTAAAAGTAAATAAATAATCAATAAATAAGAATTAATTAATAAATAATAGTAAATTTAGTTTTTCATAAGCTTTTTCATTTTTAAAAGAAAAAAGTGACACAAAATAATTTTAAAAATGAAAAAGCTTATGAAAAACTAAACTAACATATACATGTAATACATCTGAAGTATTATTAGTAAAAATAAATAAATAAATAGTAAATAGATAAATAATAAATAAATAATAAATAATAAATAAATAATAAATAATAAATAAATAATAAATATATAAATAATTTTAAAATATATACATCATTTTTTTTTTTTATATATATTAATTACATGCCAAGTCAAAAACTGATTATAATAAGTAATAATTAATATAAATATTATTTAAAAAAATTTAAATGATTCAATTTATTTATTTACTTTCATAAATGAAATGAAATTTTTGTTATTTAATTATATGAAATTAATATATGAAAATATGCAAATTTGGTATATGTTTATAAAAATAAGTTATTAAATTAAAAATTATTTTATAAATTTATTTTTAATAAATTAATTTTTAAATTATTTTATTTTTTATTATTTTTTTTATATTATTTTATTTTGTTAATTATTTAGTTGTTATAATTTAAATATGGTTGAAAATCTTGATATGTATATTTATTTGTTATTAATAAAATTTAAAATTATAATAATAATAATAATAATAATAATGAAACGAAAATATTATTGTTGTTACAATAACTCTTAAAAATAATTTATAAAATAAACTTTTGGTATATATATTATAGTATATTGAAAAATGTTTCCAAAAATTAAAACGTTGTTAATAATTATATAAGCTTATTCTAATTTCAAATACCTGAATTTAATTATCATTTTTAATAGATTATATGAATACTATAATATAAAAATTTTTCTTATTACTTTAATATTAGTAAAGTTAAATAATAAGTAAAGTTAAATAATATGAAAATTTTTAATAATAATATAATCAAATTATGTTTTATATTGGCTTAATAATATTTTTTAATATAATTATATGTTTTTAATTATTATGAATATAAGATAATAACAATTAAATATAATTATTTTCTAACATTTTATATAAAAAAGATTTAATATTAATTAATCTTTAATATTTATAATACTAAAATAGAAAGTAAACTAAAAGCAATTCATACAAATTTTATTAATTGTATGATTGAAAATTAAAATGTTCTTTATGTGAATTACTTATTGTAATATGCTAATATAATTAAAATAAAATTTTAAAATATTAATAGTTGATTTGAAATTTTAAAATTTAATCTAATTTCATGAGTAAAAAGTAATATTTGCGTTTAAATTTCTTTCTATTATTGGCTTTATAACAAAAACAAATTACTAAAAATAAAAAATATATAAATATAATTTTTTAAATAGAATATTTTCAATTTTAAAGAAATTAAAATATCACCAAATATAAAACTATTAAATAATTAAAATTTTTTAAGAGAATAAAAATTTAAAACATTTTAATTAAAATAATAAAATGAAAAATGAAAAATTATATAAAAAAATGGAAATTTTAATTCAAAAAGTAATGAACAATTGTATTGTTCAACTATATTATTGTTATTTTTATATTAAAAATTACAGTTATAATAAATATGAATATAGAAAAAATAATTACGGTAAATATAAAGAATTTTGTATAAAAAGTTTTAATATTGTTAAAAAAAAAAAAAATTTAAATTCAGTTTTTTAATAATTAAGGTTGGAAAATTTATTATATTATATTAAATATAATAAATTTTATATTAATTACTATATGAATTATTATTATTAATATAACATATATTAAAAGAAAAAAATTATTTATTTTATTAATGTTCATACATAATATATAAATTTTAATTATTTGTAATAAATCTAATTAAAAAATAAAAAATATTACCGCAAATATATTTTTAACTCACTATTATTTAAAATTTTGTTTATTAAACTTTTTTTATTATGGTCAAATTTTTAATAATATTAATTTATAATTATTATTTATGCATTTATTATTATTATTATTATTATTATTTTATTATTTAAAAAATTATTGGTACAATTTGATCTTTATATTTTGGCAATTTTAATGAGAAAAATAAAGGTATACAAATATAAATTAATTTATTATATATGTAATGTTGCTAATATTAATACTGAATTTATTTTTTTTTTTTTTATTTCATCATATTGAATACTCAACACATATAGAGCAAATTTTTTCAGTCTTTTTCTTTAATATAATATTTATTTCTTTTAAATTGATTTTTAATATATAATACTACTAATTATTACATTTATATAATTATTGTTACTTTAGTATTTAAAAAAAATACATTTTTAACATTTATATATATTAATATATAAACAGTAAAATCATTTTAGTTAGTTATAAATTTTATTTATTTTAAGTTTATTAAAATTTTTAAAAAAATCAAAATTATAATATTTATATCTCATAAATATAAATTTTAATAATCAATAATAATTTTTATTATTATTGATTATAGTCATAATTATTCATATGTTTGATGATAATAAAAAAAAAAAAAAAAAAACATGGTTTTATTTTAATTATCGTAATAGAAATGTTGGATAAATATGTAATGATTAGTGGGACAAAATACTTTAATATTAATAAAAAAAATATTGTCAATCAAACTTTATTATTATTTGAAATTATATTTAGTAGAAAAAAATTTATTGGAATTTTATTCCCAAACCAATAATATTTTATAATAATTAAAAATTTTAATAAATTTAATTATATTTTAAAAATTGTTTTATTTTTTTATATTAATATATTATTTTTATGTAACTTTTAATAATATAAATTTATTAAAAGTTATATTAAAAAAATTTTTTTTAATATTAAATAAAATATATATTTTTTTTAATAATGAATAAAATTTAATTGAAAAAAGACATATATAAATACAATTAAAAATCCTTTCTTTTTTTTTTTTTTTGTAATAATAATAAATTGTAATATATAAATTGTAAAATAATTTATTAAAACATTGTAGTATTATTTGGTAAATTGTAAATTTATTATATAAAATAAAATGAGAATTGAAACTGTTTTCGGAATTTTAAGTACAATTGAATTAGCTTCAGCTGCATGTGGTGGAGCTTTTAGTCAATGTGGAGGGTAAATATAATAAATAATATGTAAAATAGAGGAAAAATTTTAATTCCTTATAATAAAAACAAAATAAAATAAAATAAAAAAATTAATTGAAAATCTTTTCTATAATATAGAATTAACTTCAAAGGTGAGAGATGCTGTATACCAGGTTTCCAGTGCAGAAGGTTAAATGATTGGTATTCATACTGTGATGATGGTTCTAGCAAACCAAATGTAATGAAGAGAGATAATAATTGGGGAAACCAATGGGGAAATTGGGGTAATTGGAATAATAACAATAATGCTAATAATGCTGCTAATCCATGGAATAATAATAACAATAATGGTTGGAATAATTGGGCTAATAACAATAACAATAATGGTTGGAATAATTGGAATAATAATAATAACAATAATAACGGTTGGAATAACTGGGGAAATAACAATAATAATGGATGGAATTGGAACCAACCACAACAAGCTCCAGCTCAACAACCACAACAAGAACCACAACAGCAAGCTCCAGCACAACAGCCTCAACAAGCACCAGCTCAACAACCACAACAAGAACCACAACAACAAGTCCCAGCTCAACAAGCCCCAGCTCAAAATAATAATAATTCTTCAAATGCTGATGAAAAAGCTAAATGGCCAAAAGCCCAAAAGAGTGTTAAATTAGATGAACCAATGGTTATTAAGGCTGGTCAAACTTTCGATGGTCTTAAAGAAAATGGTGTATGGACTAGTTATGGAAGAGGTGTTACCGGTCAAGGTGATTGTAAAGATGTTGAAGGTGGTAGTAAAGACGCAGTCTTCAGGTTAGAAACTGGTGCTACCTTGAGAAATGTTATTCTTGGAAAGGATTCAATTGAACATGTCCATTGTATTGGTGATGGATGTACTGTTGAAAATGTTTGGTGGGATGATGTTTGTGAAGATGCCTTGACTTTAACAGGTTCTACTAATACTAATGCAAAGTTCTACTTAACTGGTGGTGGTGCAAGAGATGGTTCTGATAAGATTGTTCAACATAACTCTGCTGGTACTGTTTACATTAAGGACTTTGAAGTTATTAATGGTGGAAAGTTATATAGATCTTGTGGTAATTGTAAGAATGGTTACCAAAATGTTAGACATGTTGTAATTGAAAATGTAAATGCTTCTAATACTGGTGTATTAGCTGGTATTAACGCTAACTTTGGTGATACTGCTATTTTCAAGAATGTTAATGCTAATGGTGGTAACGTTTGTTACACCTTTGAAGGTAATAATAATGGTAGTGAACCAAAGAAGACTGGTAATCAATGTAAGGGACAAAGTAACTGTACTTGTAAAAAGTAATTTTATTAAAGTATTTACAGATTTATTTTCTAACAAAGGAAAATCATAAAACAATTTATAAAAAAAATTATTAAAATCTTAAAAAAAAAAAAAAAAAAAAAAAGTAAATCTATATGATATTTTTATTAAAGTTGAAAGTATTTTATATATTTACTTCTATAGTATTTTTTATTTATATTTTAAGATTAAATAATAAAATTTTTTTTAATATTTCCATTGTAAATTCAATTTTATTTTTTATTAAAAAATATATATATATTTAATAATGTAAAATTTATATATTAAAGTAATAATATCTATAATAATAAATAAATATGATAATTAATAAAAAATATTTAATTTCATTATTAATTTATTTTAATTATTATTCTTATAAGAAGTATTAATATATTATTACAATTTAATTATTAAATATCATCTATAAATAATAATACTTATTATTTATTTTAATCATAAATATCATCTTTATAAAATAATACTTTTTATTTATTATTATTATATATTTGTAATTAAAAAATATTATATTGTATATATACATTTACATACACTTTTTTACTAATAAATCTGTGTGAAAAATTATAATTTAAATAATAATATTTACATGTAAAAATAATTAATTATATTTTAATTGTTATTATTTTTATTATAAAAGATTGACTATAATGAATTATAAACATTATTTGTTTAGATGAAATATTTGAACTACCATTTTTTTTTAAAAAAAAAATACTATTAATTTTATTTAATTTTATTTTATTTTTTTTTTTTATTTTTAAATAATAAATAATACTAATTTGGAAGATAATTAATTTTATTATTACTAAAGCATTCATCATCTTTGATATAACTTTCTTAATTATCAATATTGAAATTATTGGAATTATTTACATCTCTCAATTGGTTATTTTGTTAAACTCTATGAAACAAATGAATAAGAATGATTATGATGATGTTTATAATGCTTTTTTACCCGAAGATACAATCAAGTAGTAAAGGGTAAAACATTATTTATATTTTATAATAGAATCTTGTTTTAAAGATTGCTTGCTTTTTAAGCAGTTTCTTTTGTTTTATTATTTTCTGTATTATCAGTGTCAGCTTGACGAAATTCTTGTTGCGGATAATTTTGATAAGAATAGTAACCTTGTTGGACATTATTTGGATATGAATAATAGCCTGGATTTTGATAATAATTTTGAGGTTGATAACTTGGAGGGACTTGTTGTAGTTCTGCTGTAGCAGTATTACTATTTTGAAAAGATTGGGCATATTGGCCATTTAAATATGGATTCGAATCATCACTTGAAATTAATGTATTAACATTTTGCGTATTCATGTTACTATATTGAATATTATTGTTATTACTATATCCACTATTACTAACACCTACGGTATTATTCATTTTAAATAATTCTTTCTTCTTTAAAATAGTTGAACAGGCAGCTATTACACAGAATATAATTACAACAACTATAATAAATACTACTATAGCTCCTAGAAAACCGAATTTTTTCTTTGAAGATCTTCTATAAAGTTCAACGAATTGAGATTCTGTATAAGAATCTAAATCACTAGGCATTGAATGCCTCTTGTATAATTCATCTTCCTCTAGACTATTTATATAATTTAATACATTAAATAAAACTGTTTTTATGCAATCCATTTTTTTTTTTTGACTTTTATCACTATTTTTGTTTTTCTTTTTTTCTTTATTTTTTTTTAAATAAAATATTTACTTTTTATTAGAAAAATAATAATTCAAATACTTTTTTTATTTTAATATAAATATATATATATCTTTTATTCTTTTATTTTTATTTTTTTATCTTTTTATTTTATTAATTTTTTATTTTTTATTTTTTTTTTTTTTTTTTTTTTTTTTTTTTTTAATTTTTTTAATTTTTTTATTTTATATAATAATATATCAATATAAAGTATTAAAGATTATGTATTTTATAGTTTCTATTTTTATTTTTAATTTTTATTTTTAAATTTATTTCTATCTTTTTTATTTTTATTTTTTATTTTAACTTTATATAATATAAAGTTTTATTATAAAGAATAGATTATATAATCTTTAAGGATATTTTAATAAATTATTTTTTTTTTTTTTTTTTTTTTTGATTCTATATTTTAATATCAATTTATCTTTTTATCTATTATATAAATAATGTTAATAAATAAAAGGAAAAAATATAATGATAATTATCATATAAAATTAAATTGATAATGAATTATAATGAAAGAATATATAATAGTAATAATTATAATTATTACTATTACATATTCTTATATAATAATAAATTAAGTAAAATATATATTTTTAAAGTTTATTTATTATTTTTTTTTTATTAATATGAAAATTTTAAATGACATATGTAAAGGAGAAAAGATCAATAATATAATATTCTGATTTATAATATGATACTGAATTTAACGTTTTTCTTTTTGTGTTTTCTTTTTTAAGCACTTTGTAGTAATTAATCATAAAGAAAAATATAATCTTGAATAGTTTTTTAAATATTACATTTATTTAATTATAAAATTATAAAAAAGTTGAAGAATCTTTATCTTTATTATAACTTAAATTAAATATAATGAAAAGGTTTAATCTATAAATGAAATTGATATTTGGTATTGCTATTAAAAAATAAGTGATAATAAAATAAAATATAATAAAATAAAATAATAGGAAACAGGTATAATGGAATTTTATAATTAAAATTAAATATGAAAAAACTATATTAATTTTATTATGTTTAGTTAATCATAAAGAAAGACTTTATTATAATGATATGATTAAGAAAATATTTATATAGGTGTTTTATATTATGTACTTTTGGCCTATTGATGGCGTTGAATAAGTTTATGTTATATTTTGATGTATTAGCTGTTAAAAATATTATTGTATCTAACTTAAAAAAGAAAATATAATAAAAAATAAACTTTTTTGATAGACTTTCTAATAGGAAAGCTAAAATTTTTTTTTTTTAAAAACTTAAAATAACTGGAATTTTTTTATATATTTTATTATTTTATTTTATTTTATTTTATTTTATTTTATTTTTTACGAAATATAATATAAAAAAATATAAATAAATGAAGAAAATAATAATAAAAATAAACTATAAAAAAAAAAAAAATAGAAACATATATTAATAAAATTTAATTAAAAATAAAAATAAAAAAAAAAATAAATAACTTAAAGATTCAAATTATGCTTAATTAAATCCAGAGAAAATTTTGACATTTATTTTTATAACACTTATATAGAAGGATTGTTCAGTGGTTCAATAATATATTATCTATATTTTTTATTTAATATAAATCAAATATAATATAACGTAAAAATATAATTTTTAATTGTCTATAGATAGAATAAATTAAATCTGATATTTAGAAATTTTTTTTTTTTTTTTTTTTTTTTTTTTTTTTTTTTTTTTTTTTTTTTTAGACAAGGAAGGAAATACTTTTCCAATATTGTATACATTATACATTGTAAATGAAAAATACATTAAAATTATTAAGATATGTTGAAGTGTCAAGTTCCAAAGTAATAATAAAAGTAAGTAATTTTATGTCAATAATAATTATATAATATTATTTATCTATTTAAATAGTATTTTCTTTATAAAATATTTAAAATAAAATTTCTTTTATACTCTTTCATACAAATTATTACATAATAAAACATAATTAATTATTTATAACAATTTTATGTTCAATATTTAATTTTAGCTTAATTTTAACATGATAAAAAATATATAATGAATATGCATTAAATTAAAACTTCTTCATTCTTAAATTTATAAAATAAAGTTTCTTTTATACTCTTACATACAAATATATGTAAAAGAATGTATCAAATAAAAAATATTTAAAAAAAAAATTAATTAAAAAATAAAGAGAATATTTTAAAATAATTATGGTATTTTGATGTGAATTAAAGTCATTTCTATTTAAAATTTTTTATTAAAATGAAACAAAATAGTAACATCTGTAAAGTAGATCTTTAATGATGTAATTAGATTTTATCTATTTATAGAAGCACTTAATTTGCGTTGATGCACAGAAACCAGTAATAGGGAAAATATGAAGGTCTCAAGAAAGGACATAAGTATTAATAATATAATTTCTTTTTATGTAACCTTTACAAAGTAAAATATCACTCTTTTTTTGAAATAGAAGCAATGGAAGCAGTATTCCATTGCTTAGAAAAGGAATCATCCCAAAGTTGATTTACTATAATACAAATTAAATTAATAATAATGAAATGATAAAAAATAAATATAATGAAAAAATATATATAATTAAAACATAATAAATGAATAAATAAATAAAAATAAAGAAAAAAATTAAAAAAAAAAAAAAAAAAAAAAAAAAAAAATAGTTAATCATATTATTCTTTAATGAACTTATAGGAAGTATTTGAATTGATTGCTATATAGAAGATATGAGTACCTATGGTCAATAATTCGGTGTTGAATAGATTATGTTTTTATTTTGCTTTTTTAATAATTATTAAATAACTTATGGAAACTATATCATTAAAGAAAAAATAATAAAAATTAATTTTTAATATGTATATATATATAATTATAAATTTTTTTTTTTATTTTATTATAGTTTTGATTTTTATTAAATTATTAAAGGAAAAAAAAAAAAATTTTTTTTAAATATATCTCTCTTTAAATTATTATTTTTATACCTTATATATTTTAATTTGTTAATATTTAATATAAAAGTAAGAAGTTCATTACACAATAACTTAATTTGAAATAATAGTAATATATAATTATATTATTATTTTTTTTTTTTTAACTTTTTTATTTATTATAATAAAACTTTTATATAAAAAAAA
Organism: Neocallimastix lanati (nom. inval.); assembly: GCA_016946835.1. Classification (NCBI taxonomy): domain Eukaryota; kingdom Fungi; phylum Neocallimastigomycota; class Neocallimastigomycetes; order Neocallimastigales; family Neocallimastigaceae; genus Neocallimastix; species Neocallimastix lanati (nom. inval.). The sequence goes on from JACVTC010000026.1 coordinate 415,787, forward strand.
TATTAATGAGAAAAAAAAAATTAATACTAAAAAAATATATTTAAATATGTATATGTAATAAAAATATATAAAAATGAATATTAAAATTATATTTAAATATATGTATATGTAACAAAAAAGAAAAAGAAAAAAAAAAAAAAAAAAAAAGAATATTTTAAAATGAAAAAATATTTTTTAAAAATTTGAATTTATATATGTAATTATTTGTATAAATTGTTTAATATATAATAATATATATGTATATATATTAAAGAAGAAAATAATACAAAATAAATATGAAATAAAAAAAAGTTTTTTTTTTTTTTTTTTTTTTTTTTTTTTTTTTTTTTTATGTATTTATTTATTTATTAATATATTGAATAACGTTCATTTGATTATGAATTGTTTACTGGACTAGTTGCATTTGTGTTGGAATTATTTTCATTTGAAATTGATATAGCATTTTGGCTTATATTATTGTTATTGTCATTATTATCATTGCTATTATTATTCTCTAATGGAGATGATGAAGGAATATTATTCATTTCTGATTCATGAATTTGTGAATCCCCATTTTGCTGTTGTGGTCTATACATTGGTGCTCTATAAGATTGTCTTTGATAACCTAAAGGTGGAGGGCCATAATATCCTTGAGGACCATAATAGTTTTTTGAATAATACCCATGAATTGGTGGCGGAGGGGGAGGTGGAGATGAAGTGGTACCATAATCATTAGGATAGGGATTATCTTCATCTGTCTGATAATACAGGTTCGTTTGCGATATTCCACTCACATCGTTATTATTATTTTGAATTTGATTATGATTGTGTTTTTTGCGCTTTGGTATAAATTCCGCATAGACATAGATATTTCCTTCTTCTACACCTACTCTTTCCTTTTTATTAGACAAACAATCAATAATGATACTTATTATAAGACATATGAATAGAGCTAAACAAAGAAAAATAACAGCATAAATAATTCCTAACCAAATAACATCAATATCATGTCTTGTTGAATTATATTTTGACATATTTAATTATATTATTTTTTTTATTTTTATTTTTATTTATTTAAGTATTTATTTTTTTCTTTGGTATTTGAATATGTATATTTTTAATTTAATAGTAAAAGAAAAAAAAAAAAAAGATTTGTAATTGTTTTACAATTATTATATGATTTTAATTTGTTTAAAAAATTTAAAAAAAAAAAAAAAAAAAATTATTAAAGGAAATAAAAAAAAAATTATTACATATGAATTATATGTAATAATATTTTTAATTTCTTATTAAAAAATTCCTTTAATTTTTTTATGATTATATATTATTTTCTAATTTTATTATTTAATAAAGTTTGTTAAAAAAAAATAAAATAATATATAAAATAAAATTAAATAGTCTTATTTTTCCTAAATATTAATAATAAAATAATGAAAACTTTAATTTTAATAAATTTTATTAATATTTTTTTTTTTTTTTTTTTTTTTTTTTTCAATACTAATATTTTTTAAAAAAAAATATAGTAATTATCATTAATATTGTTTGTTTATTATATAGTATTATTAATTATATATATTGCATACCTAACTGTAATAGACTATTGTTAATGAATATATATATAATAATTAATACTTTTTTTTTATTTATTTATGATGTTTTTTTTTTTTTTTTTTTTTTTATTTTTTTATATTATTTTTAATTAATAGTCGTATTAGTAGTAGTTGCCTGATTTATTATTTTCTGGCAAATCTGAAGTTTGTTCGTCTATTGGTATATTCACTTGAGAATGGTTATAATAAGATGATGAAAAAGAGCGTTGTGAGTTTCTTGCATATCCTCTTGGAGGAAAACCTCTTAATGGAAGAGGATGAAGTGTATTAGGATAACCTTGTCCTTGAGGAAATCCATTTTGATATAAATTAGCTTCATTTTGTGTTGCTGTCATTTCAATTTCTCTTTTATTTTCAATATCAACCTTATCGTTTTTCTTTTTATTAATTCTATCTTTCAATGCTGATAGTACAACAACAAGAATTAAGCAAAAAATAAAAAATGCAATACCAAAAATGATAGCTAACGCAATCCAGCTAATGCTATCAGTTTTTGTTGCAATACTCTCAGATCTTTTATAATAATTATTATTAATTTTTGAATTAATGCTTATAGGAGAATCATCATAAAAATCCATATATGTTTTAAAAGATCTTTCCCATGATTTATTTTTTTTTTGAATCTTACCACGATTAATAAATTCATTTACACTATGCATAATATTGTTATTATTATCCATTTTATCTTATTATTAGATTTTTATTAATATTATTATTTTTCTCGTATTTTATTTATTTTATTACTATTATTTTTTACTCGTATTTTATTTATATTATTATTATGATTTTTTTTTTTTTTTGTTTTTTTATATTTTGTTTTATTTTATAAAATAACACTTCCCATTAATTTAATGATTGAATAAATCTGTTTAGTAATTTTAATGGTTTTTTTTGTATAAAATTTCCTTTAATCTTTTTTTTTTTTTTTTTTTTTTTTTACTTTCTATTTTTATTTTGTACTAAAAAAAATGAAGAATTAAAAAAATTTAAAAAATAAATAAATCTTAATTTTTATATATAAATATATAATATATATATATATTTTAATCAAGAAAGTTTAACTTAATTATATATTATTTTAAAATAATAAAATACAAATAATTATGCATATTAAAAAAAAAAAAAAAAAAAAAAAAAAAAAAAATTCAAACTACATTTGTAATTAGTTTATAATAAATTAACAATTTTTTTGCTTAAAAAAAAAAAAAAAAAAAAAAAAAAATTAAAATTCATTCAATTTATTTATTTGATAGATAGTAATAATATTTAAAATTTTGAATTATTTGTTATTATTATAATTATATTATTTATTAATCATTATTAATAATTATAACAATTTATTAATTATAACTTTTATTTATTATTATTCTTATTTTATTATTTACAGAAAAAAAAAAAAAAAAAAAAAAACTATAAAATTAAAATAAAATGTAATAAAAAAATAATATATATATATATATATATAATAAAAAAAAGACATTCTTTAAATATTATTAATTTATAAATATATATGTTTATTACATATTTAAATTTTTCTAAAAGTAATAAATTTGAATAAATTTATATAATAGGTTGATAGTATAATATATATATATATTTGCTATTTTTTTTTTTTTTTTTTTTTTTTTTTTTTAGGTTTCATTTATTTTTTTTTTTTTATTTGATGATGTTTTGGTTTTGTTTGCTGAAGATATTTTTTGCTTTATTTGTTGAAGATGAAGGGTTAGTTGAAGTTGATCCCACTGGCATTGGCATAGATGTTGGTAATGGAATTTTTATTTGATTATCAATTGGCATTGGCATAGATGTTGGTAATGGAATTTCTTCCTGATTATCAATTGGCATTGGCATAGATGTTGGTAATGGTATTTCTTCCTGATTATCAGTTGGTATTGGCATAAGCATAGGCATAGGCATTGATGAATGCGGTATATCATAGGATATTGGAACATTAATTGGTGAGGAAGAGGTACTATTGGGTACAGATATAGATAATTGCTGAACTGGATAGTTTTGATATGGATAATATGCTTGTAATCCATTATGTTGGTAGTTTGGTGGAACTGATTGACTATTAGAGACAGCGGAATGACTGCTTGGTGACGGTGGAGTCAAATCCAATTTTTCACCCTGTAAAAGAATTTCTAATGGTGTTGGGGTACCTGGTTTTTGATCAATAGTACTATTATAATAACTATTTGCATATTGTCCATTAATATATGGATTATCTGAAATATTTGTATTAGTATTATTAGAAATGGTTGGTTTACTAGTGGGTGGAGCTGACGCTGGCTTCGTTGGTTTAGTAGTAGTAGTAGTAGTAGTAGTAGTAATTTTATTTGGTAAATTATTATTATATTGAGCTGGTTTTGGCTTTAATGACGTCGGTTTAGCGGTAGTAGTATAAAAATTATTTGGCAAATAGCCATCAGATAGTGGGTATGGTACGTTTTGATTCATATTTCCATAATAGTAAGCATTTGTATTATTATACATATTAGGCATGGCTGGATTTACATATTGAGTGTTATGAACATAATGACCGGATGGGTATATACCACTATTATTAATATTTTCCTCTATACCAATTTTATTATTTTTCTTTCCTCCACAGCAATCACCGAAACCAAAGCAATCCATTGTGAAATCTTAAAAATTCATTAATTCTCTAATTATCCAAGAATAACCTCTATAATTATTTTTTTTTTTATTTTTTCTTTTTGCATGTATTTTAAATATATATATATTATATTATATATTTAGTTATTATTCATTATGATTTAGTTAGTATAAAGTGTTATTAATTATATTATATTATTATAAATTAAATCATATTCAATATGTAAAATATATATTCTTTTTTTCATTAACTTTCTTTATCTTCAATTTTTTTTAGTTAAATAAATATTTATTAAAAGCGTTTTAATAATATACAATAAAAAATTTACCAATTTACTAATTTACTAATTTACCACGTTTCATATTTTTTTCGAGCTAAATATATTCAATTGTTCGGTTAAGTTAATGATATTTTTAATATTTATTTATTTATTTATTTAATTTTTATTTATATAATATTTATTTATATATTTATATAATATTTATTTTTAAAAATAAAAATTTAATTTTTTAATTAATCAATAAAATTTCCTTGGAATGTTAAATTTTTACTTTTTTTACTTTTTATTCATTTCATTTAAGAAAAAAGTTAAATTCATTACCTTTTTTTCTTTATACAGATAAACAAAAATAAAGAAAAGTTAAAATCAGATAGAAAATATTATTTTTTAAAAAAAAATTTTTTTTGTATTATATATATATAGTATTAATAATTATATAATTTTCAATTGAAAAAAAATTATTTATTCATCAACTCCGAATTAAATCTTGTCTTTTTTTTTTTTTTTTTTTTTTTTTTTTTTGTTCTAATTAATATATATTAATATTTTTTTATTTTAATGTGATATTTTTAGTTTTAATTTTATTATTTATTAATTTATTATTTATGTATATATATATTTAATAAAATCTTCCATAACAAATTAAAATAAACATAATGTAAAAATAACTAATTTTGTATATTAAAGCATAACAAGAAACACCAAATAAAAAGAAATATTAATAATTAAAATAATGCATGTATTTCTAATTGTATACTTGTCTATTAATTTTTGAATTAGTTAAATGTTATAAGAATGTTATTTTTTTGTATATCTCATTATGTTCTTTTAAAGAATATTAAAAAAAATTTTTTATATTTACTTAATTATAAAATTTATTTAAATTTGATTTGATGCGTAAAAAAAAATAAAAAATAGAAAAAAGAATGATAAAAATAAAATAAAATTTATACATATAAAAAATGATATTATTATATATATATAAATAAGAACAATTTCATATAAAAAAAAAGATAGTTGAGAAAATTATTTTTTAATTAAATATATACAAAAGTATTCAATTCAATTATATATATTTTATTTACTGGGATTAATTTACTATTTACAATATTTTTATTTTTATTTTTTTTTTTTTTTTTTTTTTTTGTTCTATAACTATGTGAAGTAGAAAAATAAATGATGCTATATTAATATTAGTTTATATAAAAATGATTTTCTATGAAATAAAAATAATTTACAAAAAAAATACAAATAATTTCACAATAAAATAAAAATAATATGAGAAAATGATTTTAAATTTAAATGAAACAATTAGTATTATTTAATTTAATGCTTTAATTGAAAAAAATTTTTTTTTTTAAAATGATTTTTAATGATCAAAATTTTTATATTTATGATTTTATAAAATATAAATATATAAAAATAAAAAAAAAAAATTAAAACATTTAATTACTTGTAACAATAACAAATTTCAATATATTTATATTGAAGTTTATTATTATTATATTCATATATTATTTTTTTTTCTTCTATTTTGTTTCGATTGTAGTATAATTATTATTTATCAGCTTCTGTAGGTGATACATCTCTATTTACCATTGGCATACCTGTTATGGTTTCAGGATTAACAGGTACTGTGGGTTCTGTTGATAATCCTGTTAAATTAGGTATTTGGTTTTGATTTGTCATTACTGGTGAATAATAATTTTGAGGATATTGATTTTGAGCATCATTACTATTTTCCCCATCAACTACAACGTTCTCACATTCTTCTCCACCATCAACTACTACATTTCTCTTCTTTTTATTCTCATTTCTCTTCTTTATTATATAATATATACATACTGCTATAACGATAAGGATAATTATACCTATGATAATTCCTATTATAACTCCGCTACTTTCTTTACTCTTGGTTTTTTTGGATTTACCAACCTTTACTTTACTTTTTAATTTTAATGATGTTTTTTTTTTGGAGACCTAGGATATAAATGATTATCTTCATAGGAATCAAAAATATTTATTTCATCCATATTCATAATATTAAAATTTATGTATTCCATTTTTTTTTATTATATAATTTTCTCCTCCTTAAAAATATATTTTATGAAAACTAAATTTTATATTATATATAATGAATATATATAAACTAAAAAAAATATTTATAATAAAAGAATATTTCCAATTTAAAAAAAAAAAAAAAAGGAAAAGAAGGAAAAAAAAAAAAAAAAAGGAAAAAAAAGTATATATATATTTATATATTTACATATTTTAAATTGGTTTATATGTATGTAATATAATTGATTAATGTAATAATTATTTCTTATTTTTTTTTTATATTTTTTTTTATTTTATTTCATATTAATTTTTTTTTTTTTTTTTTTTTTGTCGATATATTATTATAAATCTTATATATATATATATAAAGAATTATCATTATAAGTTTTAAAATTTAAGAATAATGGATTAGATATGTCATTATTAAAACATATATTAAAATTATTAAAATAATTATAAAATATATAAACTTTTTTCTATATTAAAACTTATATTAAAAGTAGAAAATTCTTATATTTAAAATTTTATGATAAAATATATAACCAAAATCTAATTTTTTTGTTAAAATTATATAAATATTGATATATAAAAAGCAATATTCTTTAAAAAAGTTAATATATATATTTAAGAAAATTTACGCCTATTTTTTTTTTAAACTTTATAAAGTTTAAAATTTCTAAATTATCTATATTGATATAGTTTTATTTGGTAAAAAAAATTTAATAAAAAAAATAAGTTCAATTATTGTTATACATCATCTATATGTGTAAAGAACATCGGAAAATTTAAATACTATGATCTATGAAATATTTATGATTAAAATTATAATAATAAAAAAAAAAATAATCTTTATTATATATCAATATTTTATATTTAAAAAAATAAAAAAAAAAAAAAAAAAAAAAAGAACTGAACAAAATAAATATGTATATGATAAAATAATGATTTTTAATATATATTTTTATTTTATTCCTGTTATTTTGTTCATGAGAATAAAATAATAGGAACATTAAAAAAAAATAACAAAATTATATTGAAAATTAAATTTATAAATTATTATTTATTTCACTTATGATTATATATATTTATTTTTTCTATAGATAAGAATAATATAATTTCTTATATTCCTATTATATGTTCATAATAAATTTTTAAGATATATAATAAATAAATAAATATTTATTTATTATTACTTATTTGTTACGGTTCATAATAGTTTTTAAACAAAAAGATTATAACACAAGAATATATTAATTATAAAAAAAAAAAATGTTTTTAATTGATTTTTATTTATTAAAACTATGATTTATTTATTTATTTGATTAATTATTTGTTTTGTTATTTTATTATCTTATTTATCCTAATGATTAATAATATTTTATTTATTTAATATTATCAATCATTAAGATAAAGATAATAAAAAAATAAAGATTAAAAATTAAAGAATAAAAAATTGAAAATTGAAAAAAAAAAAAACATAGACTGCACATACTGGGTACCCATCTCCCAATATGGCCATACAGTTATTAATTAACTGTAAGGTGATGAGTTATTGGCATACTGAATCAGCTTCGCCGCTCTCAATCGTCGTTACACACTGCCCGGAGATGCATTCCTAACGTTCCTACATATATCTCTAATGACCACGAGCATCAGAACGGAATCATTAACTCCTCCCTAGTGGGTGTAATCATTGGCGATTGGAAATATTACAACCATCAAGGTCTATGCTTAAATTCAAAGCGTAGTATCAGGGTTGGGTGAAATAATCATTTGAGGGAAAGCCTTATGAATATCACGTGTGGTCTCATGATATCCCAGGATAGAAACCTCATCCGATTATTTGGTGCCATGCCGAGGATTCGAACCCCGCCCTCTACAGTAACCTGTATCGTCCTAACCGACTGGACCAACATGGCTTGAAAAAAAAAAAATAAAGATAAATTTTCAAATTGTCAAAATTTTACATTTAGTTATATCTAATAATTATTGTTTTAATATTTAAAGTTCATTAATATGTAATAATTATTTTTTATAATTACAAGGATTAAAATGTTTGACAAAATTTATCTTATTTATACTAATTGTGCCATGTTAATAATAAAATGAAATAATTAATTTTGTAAATATTTTATTTTTAATATATAAAAAATAAAATATTTTCTTGTAAAACATTTTATAATTTAAAAAAAATTAATTTAGAATAAATAATTAAATAAATAATTAAATAAAAATAACAAATGATTAAATAATCAAATATATATTTTATTTTTTAAATATTAAATAATAAATTTTTAAGATATTTTCTTAAACAGTTCATAATTAAAAAAATTGAATATTTAGTACCAATTTGCTCATAATAAATAATTAAATTTAAAAAACTAATAATTAAATATTGATAAAAATATGTATATATTTTCTTATAAATTACTTACCTTTTTGTAAATCTTGAATATATAATTGATATTTTTAATAAACACTTAATTTTTTATTATAAATATCAATTATATACTCAAGTGTGAAACAAATAATAATGACCAATTTTTGAAATTTTTAAGATATATTTTTACAAAACTATTTAAAAATTATGAAAATTGAAATTATTATAATAATATAAAGCATGTAACAAATATTATATCAAAATCTTTTAATAATTATTTAAATAATTTATTTTCAAAAAAAAAAAAAAAAAAAAAAAAAAAAAAAAAAAAAAAACTTCTTTTTATTAATATATGCACTAAAACAAGAAGAATCTTTATCTATATTGTAAAGAAATTTAAAAAAAATTTTTTTATACTTTTAAGAATATTTAAATAATATTTTTTTTTTATATATTTTAATGATATATAAGTCTTTCTAAGTTTTAATATTTTATTTTTATTTTTATTTTTATTTTATTTTTTTTTTGTTATTTTTGTTATTTTTATTTAAAATATTTTTTATATATAGATGTCAATAATATTTTTTTAAATATATATATATTTAATTTTAATTATTAATATTATCCATATTATATTTATTTATACATTCATCTATATATTATTTATTATTTATTTATTTATTTATTTATTTATTTATTTATTATTTATAAGATTATTCCATTATTTATTAATAATTTTGAAAATTATATTTTATAATAAAATTAATAATAGGGTGGTTCTGTCAATTAGTTTATAACATAACTTTAATAATAACAAATTTTATTCATCAACCTTCAAATCAATTAAAATATATTAAAATATTAATTCTTTTTTTTTTAAATGACATATTATTTCATTTATTTATTGGATATTTTAATTATATTCTCTCATATATTATTTAATTAAAATATGTCATTCTCAATTATTCCTTTTTTGTGATATCATTGGATATATAGTATAATGCCATTTTTCTTTACATATAAAAAAAATTTGAAATAGTAAATAATAAGTAATAAATAATAAATAATAGATAATAAATAATAAATAATAAATAATAAATAATAAATAATAAATAATAAATAATAAATAATAAATAATAAATAATAAATAATAAATAATAAATAATAAATAATAAATAATAAATAATAAATAATAAATAATAAATAATAAATAATAAATAATAAATAATAAATAATAAATAATAAATAATAAATAATAAATAATAAATAACAAATAATAAATAATAAATAATAAATAATAAATTAATAAATAATAAATAATATAAATAATAAATAATAAATTAATAAATAACTAATTAAAGAATGTTTAATTAATCAATTTATAATAATTATTAATCAGTTAATTCAAAAAATATAAGAATTCATACCAACTTTTATCCTTTAATTATTATGTAAAAAAATAATAATAAAAGGATGTTTAAATTTTTAAATGTTGATTATTTATAATAAAAAAAAAAAAAAAGGAAAAAAAGGGCAATAAGTATTAATCTTTTTTATGTATCAAATAAATAATAAACTATTTAATAATTAATAAATAAATAAATAAATAAATGTCTAAATAATTATAATTATAAATTAAATAAAGTTTTGAATAATTAATAAATTTTATTTGAAAAAAACATGTCACATCACAAAAAAAAATTTTTTTTTGTTTCATATTAAAATAAGAAAGTAAAGAGCAATTACTAATGAAATTTCTTTGGTTAGTTTTAACTAAAATTATTCTAAGAATGAAAGTTATTTAATCAAATTAAAAAAAAAATAAATTATAAAATAAATTATAATTTCTAAGAAATAATGATAAAATAATATTTTTTATTATTTTTATTTCCTTTTTTTCATTTTTTCATTTTTTCATTTTTTCATTTTTTCATATTTTATCTTTTTTTTTTTTTTTTTTTTTTTTTTTAATTTTGTTACTATTAAGATATATAAATTAATATATAATAGATGTTTTATATTTTGTTTTGTATTTTTTATTTATATATATAATAATATATTAAAATAATATTCAATAATATATCTAATCATTGAATTAAATTAAAATAGAATTCTATAATTCCAAAAAAGTTTTTTAAAAATTTTTTGAAGTAAATTTCATAATGAAAAAATTTTAATATTTTTTTCTTTTTTTTTCTGTAAAAAATAATAAAAAAATAAAACATAAAATAATAAAATTAATATAAATTATAAAAAAAATTCATTGTATAATTAAAATAAAAAAATAACAGTAAAAAACAATAAAACAAAAATAAAATAAAAAATAAATTTATAATAAAAAGTTCACTTTAAATAAATACTAATTCTTGTATAACATATGCAAATAATAAAAATATTTATTTATATATTTATTATATAAATAATATATTAAAAAAAAAAAAAAAAAAAAAATTCTTTTTTCACAATTCTAGTTTTAACAAATAAACAATATCATTCATATAGATAATAATAATAATAATAATAATAATTAAATTAAAATATTATCATAATAAATTAATTTAGAAAAAAAAAAAAAATGGAAAATATTATGAATAATGTAATTGATTCAAAGGACTTCTTTGAAAGCTATGATGGAATAGAACTATATGCTAGATCTAGTTCTGATTCTAATTCTAAATCAGATAATAATTCTAAATCAGATAATAATTCTAAATCAAAAACTAGTACTAAGGTCGCAAATAAAGTTGGAGAATCAATTGGTAAAAGTATGGCCAAAAAGACTTCAAAGAAAAAGGGAAAAGGTATTAATTTCTTACTAATTGGTATTATTGTCGTTATTATTTTTATTATTATAGCAATTATAATAAAAAGAAATAAAAAAAAGAGTAAGAAACATCTTAAATCTCAAGAGCATCATGATAACCAACAAAATGAAGAAAAAGAGGAAGAAAAAGGAGAAAAACCTGCACAAATTGTTGAGAATGCAGAATTACCGACTCCTAAAAATAATAATATTGAAATTTCTCAACCACAAACTTCATTCCAACCATTGCCATATCCACATAGTGCATATCAACCACCACCACAAGGTCCATATCAATCACCTCAAGGTCCATATCAATCACCTCAAGGTCTATATCAACCACCACCACAAGGTCCTTATCAATTACCACAAGGTCCATATCAACTTCCACCACAGGATCAATATCAACTACCACCACAAGGTTTATATCAACCAATGCAATATCCATATGGAATACCGCCAATTAATATGCCTCCCATAACACAGAGTTACCCACCACAGGGTTATCTTACCACTTCCCCATTATCAGATACTTCTGAATCATTAACTAGTAATAAATCCCCAGAACTTACTAATATAACTTCATTTGAAATTGTACCTTCTAATTCATTAACAAGTAATAAATCTCCAATACTTACAAATATAGCTTCAAATGAAATAGTAACTTCTGATTCATTAATTAGTAATAAATCCCCAATTCTTACTAATATAACTTCAAATGAACCAATAACTTCTGAAACATTAGCTGGTAGTAAATCACCAGTTCTTACAAAAGTAACTTCAATTCAACCAATAAATTCTGAAAATAATAATACTATAACTAGTAGTAAATCACCAGTTCTTATAAATGCAGCTTCAACTGAACCAGTAAATACTGAAAATAATAATGTTATACCAAAATAAAGTTAAATTTTTATATATAAAATGGAAAGTTTATAAATATTTTTCAACAAAACTTTATATATATATATATATATATATAATTTCTCATTAAATTAATATATATAACATCAATATTAGTAAAATTAAAGAAGTTAAAAAAATATATAAATAAATAAATAAATAAATAAAAATGAAAATGAAAATAAAAATAAAAATAAAGAAAATAAAAGAACAGCAAAATAAAAAAACAAAAATGTTAATATAAAATAATTAAATATATATATATATATATATATATATATAAACATTATTCTAAAACATCATGAAAATATTTTAAACAAGAAAAATTAAATAATAATAATAATAATAATAATAATAATAATAATAATAATAATAATAATAATAATAATAATAATAATAATAATAATAATAATATAAAATAATTAAAAAAAAAAAAAAAAAAAAAAAAAAAAAAAAAAAAAAAAACATTATTTTAAAACATCATAAACTATTTTAAACAAGAAAAATTTAACAATAACAATAATACTACTACTTCTACTACTTATAATAATAATAATAATAATAATAATAATAATAATAATAATATAAAAGAATATAATTAATTAATATGTATAAAATTACTATCTATATTTTATTCATTTTTTTTTTTTTAGAATAAATATATTAGTCATATTTATTATAATTATTATTATTATTATATTAAATTATTAATATTACTATTAATAAAAATAATAAAAATATTACAATAATAATTATTCATTATAAATATACAATTATTCATTATAAATAATGTTTTTTTTTTTTTTTTTTTTTTTTTTTTTTTTTTTTTTTTTTTTTTTTTTAATTATATTTTTATTTTTAGACGGAAAATAGTCAGTAGAGAGGGAAGTAAGACCTCTGTGCTATTCTTTTATGTGTTATAATAGATAATTATATACTATGTTATTGTCTTATCATTTTGGTGTCTTTTTTTACCATTGATCATATTTTAATTTTTTTTTTTTTTTTTTTTTTTTTTTTTTTTTTTTTTTTCAGCTTTACCTGAAATATCTTTTTTTTTTTTTTTTTTTAAAAAAAAAAAAAAAAAAAAAAAAAGAAAAAAAAAAAAAGATTAGTTTGATGACCATTAGTTGATTCAGGTTTTAAAATACAGTAATTAAAAAAAAAAAAAAAAAAAAAAAAAAAAAAATTATGTGCAGGTAGGGATATAAATAACCTGGGATATAAATAACCTATTTTTATTATTATATTCTACCATTTATTTTATTTTATTTTATTTTATTTTATTTTATTTTATTTTTTTTTTTTTTTTTTTTTTTTTTGTATTCTCAATTGTATGAACGAATATAAATAGGTTTCTTCTTTCTTTCTTTCTTTCTTTCTTTATATTTACCTTTATTTTAATTATTTATGTATGTATGTAGTATGTATGATTTTATTACTACTTAATGGTAATAATTAACTACTTCTTTTTATTAAGAAATTTATATAATAGATTTTTTTTTTCTTTAAAATTTAAACTATAATTAATTATTTAAAAATTAAATGATATATATAGAATTATTGAATTAATTAATTTTATATCAATAATTCATTTTACTTTTTATTTTTATAAATGTATTAACATAATATTTAAATATAATTTAATTAGAATAAAATATTAAATAAATATATATAAAAGAATTTTTACTAAAACGTGATTATTTTAAGTTAAATATAATTGCATTTTTAAATTAATAAAAATAAGTAAATTAATTTTCAAAATGATTTTGTAAAATAAAGGTAATAAATTTTTTTTTTTTTTTTTTTTTTTTTTTTTTTTTTTTTTTTTTTTTTTTTTTTTTTTTTTTTTTTGCCATGTTGGTCCAGTCGGTTAGGACGATACAGGTCACTGTAGAGGGCGGGGTTCGAATCCTCGGCATGGCACCAAATAATCGGATGAGGTTTCTATCCTGGGATATCATGAGACCACACGTGATGTCCATAAGGCTTTCCCTCAAATGATTATTTCACCCATCCCTGATACTACGCTTTGAATTGAAGCATAGACCTTGATGTTTGTAAAATTTCCAATCGCCAATGATTACACCCACTAGGGAGGAGTTAATGGTTCCGTTCTGATGCTCGTGGTCATTAGAGATATATGTAGGAACGTTAGGAATGCATCTCCGGGCAGTGTGTAACGACGATTGAGAGCGGCGAAGCTGATACAGTATGCCAATAACTCATCACCTTACAGTTAATTAATAACTGTATGGCCATATGGGAGATGGGTACCCATATGTGCAAGTCTATGTTGTTTTTTTTTTTTTTTTTTTTTTTTTTTTTTCAAATTTTTAATAATAGTATTAGTATTTAATTAATTTGAATGTTTTGTTTATGGGAGAGTTGCATTTCCCCAAATTGCATTTCGCCAGATTGCATTTCGCCAAGTGGCGTAGTATTAAAATGTTGCATTTCCCCAAGTTGCATTTCCCCAAGTTGCTATTCGCCAGATTGCATTTCGACAAGTAGAATATGGATATAAATAAATGAATAAATAAATAAATATTCAAAATATTTTTTTTAAAATTGTTTTTATGCGATATTAATAATATTTAATTTTATTTATTGATTTATTTATTTATTTAATAATTCTCAATTTGGCGAAATGCAACTTGGCGAAATGCAATTTGACGAAATGCCACATTTTTTTAATACGCCACATGCTTTCAAAAAAATTGGCGAAATGCAACTTGGCGAAATGCCCCACACCCATTTTTTTAATCTCTTTATTACTATTTTCCATAAGTTCATTATTTTCCGAATGGAATGTGGAGGTAAATTTTATATACATCATAAAGATCGAAAAATATCTTGGTCATACCAGAGATAAAATGTAACACAGTATTTGTAATTACCTGGGGGACACCATGTTGAGCATAATCATTAATAAAAAACTTTATTACATTTTTTAATGTTATGTTTTCAGCAGGTTCCGCTTCAACCTTTTTGGTGAAGTAATCAATCTACTGTAATCATAATATACTGATTATTATTTTTTGTTTTAAGTAAAGGTCCAATAATATCTAAATCCAAATGCAAAAAAAAAAAAAAAAAAAAAAAAAAAGGATCTTCTATCCTTGTTGGAATACCTTCTGAAGGTTCTAGATATAGTTGTAATTTATTCAACTGACATTCGTCACAATTTTGTACCGCTCTTTTCATATCCATCACTATATTATAATAATAATAACTTTTTCGAAGGCTTTAATTGGTTTTAGAGTAATCTTCATGACCTATATGATGAGCTTTTGAAAATATGCTTAACTTTTCTCATATTATCAATAATTTATTTACAGTAGTTATTACTATCAATAAAGTAATCTTTACCACCTATCATAACAAATTTTTCATTCAAAATTCCTCTTCATATGGCTCGTTACATTTTCTTTTATAAGTATGATAGATATTATTAACAAGATTATGGTAGTGACTAATTTATTATCTAACACCCATAAGATATTAGATTGAGTTCTTTTCAATTTTAATGCCCTGTGACACCTTTTATCTTATTTATGGAGCAGCATCCATTAACGGTTCAAAAGTAATATTGCAATGGGAAGAATTTAAATCTTTAAAAAGTATCATATTCTTCTTTCCTAGATTGCATTTTAATTTTTCTAAATACTATCGTTCGTTTATTTTTTATTTAAAAAAAATTACATAAAAAAATTATTTTAATTTATATAGCAACTAAGAACACTTTAAGATGAAAATCAAAAAATATTTTTATTTTTATTAGTTATGGAATTTATTATTTATTTATTTATTTATTTTTATTTTTATTATGCAATTACAATAATTATTAAATTTCATATGTTTACAACTATAGAAGAATAAATAAACTTAATAAAAACAAAGAAAATTAAGAGATCCAAATATAACTATCAAAACCACTATAATATTATAATTGCCAACCACGCAGACCTTAGTATTTCCATATACTATATAGATTTGCCTGAGACAAGTATGTAAAAACCCATACGGCGTTGAGTGTTTGATGGATGATTAATAAGTTAATTTCTGCTTCCCAACAGTATTTAGCTTATATCTGGTCAATGATTTATATGTTAAAGTAATAAGCCCTTTCACAAATATCCAATTAAACCACTCAGGAATATAGAAACTAAATTCGTTATGGTACACCGTATGTTCAGTATAAAGTTTTACTTAGAGCATACAAAGACCAAATAAAACTGTTGCTAATTTTTTATTCAAACTCACCATAATAACAACAATAATAAAAGCACACAATATCGATAACTTAAAAAACAATTTAATGATGATAATAAATTTATAAACTCAACAAAATTCATACAGGTAGAAAAACCACAAGTGAATTTATAATCTCAACAGAATCCAAACAGGTAGATTCCCCGATATTTCCATTAAATTTTGGTAAAATCGAGTTTTAAAATATAATAATTAAAATATATATATATATATATGCTAGTAGAGATATAAATTACCTACTTTTATTATATTTACTTTTATTTTTATTATTTATTTATTTATTTTATTTATTTATTTATTCACTATTATTTTATTACTACATAAAGGTAATAATTATTACTTTTTTAACAATGAGATTTACATAATATTTATATTTTCTTTAAAATTTGAATTATAATTAAAAATTAAATGGTTTTTATAGAATTATTGAATTTATTTTATATCAATAATTCATTTTTCATTTTATTTTTATAAATATAAGAACATAATATTTAAATATAATTTAATTAAAAAAAATATACAATAAATACAATTTTATATCAATAATTTATTTTTTATTTTATTTTTATAAATACAACAGAATACTATTTAAATATAATTTAATTAAAATTAAATATAAAATAAATACATATAAAAGAATTTTTACTAAGACTTGGTTATTTTATGTTAAATAAAAATACATTTGAGAATTAATAAAAAAAGTAAATTGAATTACTTTTAGAATAATAATTCTAGGTTGAATTTAATAGATATCATATTATATTATCATAGTAACAAATACCATTATATTCTATTTTAATAAATGTTTTTGAGAAAAATGATTTCGAAAAAACAAAACAAAACAAAACAAAACAAACCGTTATTAAATCAATTAATTAGTTAAACTTTTATATTAATTATATAAAAACTTTTTTTTTTATTATTTTTATTTTTAATTTTTTAATTTTTTATAAATTTTTTTTATATTATTTTTTTTTTATATTAATTTTTTATATTAATTTTTTTTTTTTTTTTCCATATATCTTTTATATCAACATAATACAATGAATATTAATATTGATATACAACTCAAAAGTTCGATGTACTTTTGTTGGGATTTATTTATTAAATTTATTAATTTATTATTTATTTATTTATTTTATTTTATATAAAAACTACATATATTTAAAAAGACTATTTAACAACTTTCTTATTGTAACTTTTAATCTTAACTTTTACACAACAACAACTCGACTCGACAGCGACTTCTCTTAATTCCGAGAAATGCTTTATTTTTATGTTATTTAGTTATAGTTAACTATTTAATTAATTGTTCTTGTGATTAGAATAAACTATTAATAATTATTATTTAAGGAAATATTTAAAAACTATATAAATATAAATATAAAATAATAAGAATATAATTAAAACATTGATTTATGCTATAAAATTTATTATTAATTATAAACATAATTAATATATAGAAATCAAGCCACATATTGAAATTGTTGTAAAATCATTAGATTTAAATTTGATTTATGACATTAATTTATGTTTGAATAATAAAACTAATTTTATATTAATTAAGGTTTGAATATTTCATTTTATATCAATATTTAATAAAATATTAATATACCAATGAAAGTAAATCAATTTTATTTCTATTCTTAAGAAATTTCTATTTTTTTTTAAAAAAAAATAGAAAAAGGATAAATATATATGAAAAAAAAAAATTTTTTTTTATTAATAATAAAAATTTCCATTAAACTTTCTCTACTGCCAAGATCAATATATTAATATTGAAAAAGAAAAAGTACTCATACTAATCTTTTAAAAATAAAACTCAAAATTTTCCAGTATCATACTAACTTATTTACAAATATAACTTTTTCTTTAATATATATATATTTTAAATAATTATAATACATAATGTAGTATCTTATTTATTCTGAATAACCATTCACTACATTAAATTAATATAATTTTTTTTTTATTCTATTGTAATTATTAATAATTTTATTATAATTATATCTTTATTAAATCTCCTTTATATATATATATATATTATTATTTTGTGATTAATTTTATTTTAATTTAATTATTATTATATATATTATAATGTCTATTAAGGAAAACAATTACTCATATATATGAGTAATTATTTTTTTTTTTTAACAAATTTTATATTTAATAACATTGCTTCTAATAATATACAATTAATTTTTTAAATTTTATTTATATTAATACATACACTTTTTTTTATTAAAAAAAAAAATCTGTATTCACCAAATGGTATAGCATTTACCTATTCATCAACAGTTATGTATAATTTAATGACTTCTAGAAATATAATAATTGGTAAAAATAAATATCATTATATTAATTTCTAAATTATAAATAGTAAGAATATTATTACTTCGATAATAATAATAATAATAATAATAATACCAAAATAATAATCCTTGAAGTTGATATCAATAAAATTTCAATATTAATCTTTAATTATAAATTATTCTAATTCAATTAATAATTTTTGTTAATTATTAAAAAAAACAATAATAAATAAATTTTCTCAAAAGAAAAATACAAAGTAAAAACTATCTAAAAAATATTTTTACCTTGATAACTCTTTCAATCTAAAATTATTTTAAGAATAATTATTATTTCATTAATTGAAATAGATTAAAAATAAAAAAAAAATAAAATAAAATTTTTATTTACTAAAAATAGAAAAAATTTTTTTTAAAAATGTGTTACCCTCTAATTATGGTAATTATATAATTATACAAATAATTATACAATTATTACAATTGTTACACAAAAATTTATATATTTTTTCCATGATTAAAAAATCTTTATTTGTATTGGTTATATTAATATTATATATATAACTTTTTTTTTTTATCTTTTGGTAAACTCATTTGTTAACCACAAAAAAAAAAAAAGATAACAAATAAAAACAAAGACGATTAATCATTTAGTATGTACAAAAGTTCATATTTAATTATTATTTAAATCAATATAAATAATATGAATTTATAGACATATTAAATTTAATCTTTGGAATAAAATATATATTAATTTATATACAGTATATTATCTTACCTACTAAAAAATAATAATAATAATAAATAAAAAATTTTCTAAAAATATTAAATACTATATTAGGATGGATTGTGAATATATTAGTATTGAATGTTTAATAAATTATTTGATTATTATCATTTTTAAGGCGGTAATATTTATTATCTATTTAATAGTGTATTTATTTATTTATTATTTTATTACTCTACGAAAAATAAAAAAAAAAAAAAATTAATATAATGACATTGCTACATCTGAAAATATAATAAACTTTAATTTTTTTTTTTTTGTCTATTCTTATTTTTTATTTTATTTTTTATTTTTTTTCTAACTTTCTTTATCTTTTAATTTTATTTTATATTGTTTCTTTGTATGATTAAATGTTTTACTAATTGTTTAGATTTACTTGGTTTTTTAATAGTAATATTATTGTTTCAAAATACACATATATATAAGTACATATTTAAATGCTTTTTTTTTTTTTTTTTTTTTTTTATTATATCAATGATATATATATACAAATAGATTAAATCAGTTTTATTTAAAAATATTCCATCTACTAGTAAAGTAAATGGTTTAATGTATATAATTAAAAATCACTAATATAATAATTAATAATTAGTTAACTCTAATTTTAACTTGTTTTATACATATATATATATATTATTTTATTTTATCAATAAAATGAACAGTCTTTATATTTAATATTTAAAATTTTATTTATATATATTAAAAAGAAATTATAAATATTAAATATAAATATCATTATTTACTTATAAGCAGCAAATATTGTAAAAAGTAATATAACCCATTTTTGCGGTTTAATAATAAAACTAATTTTTAAAGATTAATTAATTAATCATTTAAAATAATATGATAGTTTTATATATGAAACCCAAATAACTAATTAATCATCAAATATTTCTGTATTTCTATTATTTTCATATATAATTCAATAAACTACTTTTTTTTTTTTTATTTTATATAAATGAATAAACGATGGAATATTTTTAATATATAAATATTTTTTATAAAAAATAGAAAACTATATATTAAAAAAGGATAATAATAATTCTAAATACTTTGATTTACATTTATATTTTCTTTTTATAATTATTCCATATATATTACAAATTAAAAAATAAATTAATTATTAAAATAATTCTTAAATTAAAAGTTATTGTTACATAGAAAGTTATTAAATTAATAATGAAATTTTATATAGGTTACCGTTTTCTAAATTTGGTAAAAACTTACCGTAATATTCCAATTTAATATTATAGTTTTAAAAAAAATTTTATTTAAAAAAGAAATAGAAAAAAAAATACAAATTTTATTGGTTATATAAACTTTAAAAAAATTTTTTTATTAATAATTAATTTTTTAATAAATCTGTATTAAAATTATATTAAAATATTAAAGATAGAAATAAGAAAAAAATGAAAATGAAAATATTATTTATTTAAATTTTTATAATTTTTATATATATTTAATTTTTTAAAAAGTATTTTTAATTGTATTGTTCTTTAATATTGTATATATCAAAAATAAGTATATTGTTTTTTTTTTTTTATATATTTTATCTAAATAAATAAATAAATAAATAAATAAATAAATAAATAAAATAATGCCGTATATATGTCAAAATTTTTATAAATATTAAATAAAATAAAATAGAAAAAGTCTAATAATTAATTCTTAATTAACAGATATTTAAAATTATTAAATTCTTATTAAAAAAATAAAATTAAAACTTTAAAAATTATTATTATTTTTTTTTCTTTTATTCTTATTAAAGATAATATAATTCTAAATTAATATAATGAATTTATAAAAATTTATTTTATGATTAATATTTATTTCCTTTTTAGAAATATGAAATAAATGAAATAATAAAATGATAATAATAAATAATAAATAATAAATAATAAATAATAAATAATAAAAGATATAAATATTAATTATTTTCCTCTTCTTTTCATAATAATAATATTATTACTTTATTTTGGATTTTATATTGTAATTTAATAAAAACTAATAAATAATACATATGTAATAAATATATATCACCTTTTCTTTTTTTTTTTTATTACTTTTTTTTTAAAGTGTATTTATACAATATTTAAAATAATAACAAATATTAATGTTAATAAATAATAAATAATACTTAATACTTAATAGTAATATATAGAAATAATAATAATTGTAAAAAATAATACAAAATAATAATATTTAATAATTACTTATGGTAATTATAATAATTGTAAATAATAATATAAGATAATTAAAATATTCAATAATAACAGTAATATTAATTGTAAATATAACTAATACAAAATATTAATAATTACAATAATAAAAACAAAGTTAAAAAACATAATATAAATATTATAATAATATTATTAATATTGAAAAATCCATTTATAATAAATTAATTATTTTATAGAATAATAAATTTTAAAATAATAATAGAATAAATAATATAAATTAAATTTTTAATAAATAATAAATTAATTATTATTACAAATAACTAAATAATAATCAATAATAATGATAAAAGCGTAGTTATTATATTGATAAATACTCAAATATGGACGAAGAAGATTTTGTTTCTCATGAAAACATGAATAATCAGAGTACAAACGATATTACTTTTAATAATAATGAAAATGATTCAACATCAATAGAAAGTAATTTATCTATAGATGATGATCTGTCAGTAGGTAATGATTCAATTATTAATAATAATCAATCGGCTGATGATAATCAATTTATTGATAATAATCAATCTATTGATAATAATCAATCTATTGATAATAATCCAGCCGATGTAGAAACAACAAGTTCTGCTGATAGTTCATTAAATGTCGACAATTTAATTTCAGTAGACAATTCATTAAATGGAAATATAACAGCCACGCCTGAAAATACAGGATTTCAGTATTCACCGGCTCCCGGAGATGCCAATGTCGCAAGTGTTTCTAATACCTCATCTTTTCATGAAAATATAAATAAGGATGATAATAATTCATTTATTATTGCATATAGTGTTTTATTTATTGCATTAGCTGTATTTTTAATTGGAGCAATCTTTTTCGTATCTAAAAAAAGGTTATATGAAAAGGAAAAAGAGGAATATATAAAAGAAAAAGCTGGAGATAATGTTATAAATACTTATAGAAGTATAACGCTTCCTTCATATCATGATTCAATGAGTCAATCAAATACTAATTCATTCAATAATTCAAAATCATATTCTAATAGACATAGTATTAGTAATTCATCTTATCATAGTAAAAGATCGAATACTAATAATAAAAGTTCGATTAGTTTATCTATTTTCGATAATGAAACCGATAGCTATCCACAAATAGGAATATATTCATCTAATATAGAAAAAGCTTCAAATGAAATGATGCCTAGTTATAATTTAACAAGATACCCACAAACATTAAAATATAGTGAAATGTTGCAAAATAAAAATAAAAATCAAAGAAAAAATCAAAATCTTTCTTTAAAAACTGATTATTCTCCAGAAAAAAATGAACAAAAGTCTAATTCAAATAAATCAAATAATCCAGATATTTCATTATCACCAACAGCACTAAAACCAAAACTTGTTGTTACTACTAATGTTAATATATCAAAAAATGCCATACTACCTATTAAAGAGGATTACTATGAATATAATTAATTTAATAATCATGTTTAGATAAAGAGAATTATATTAAAATATTAAAACTATATATAATTTATAAACAAAAAAAACTATTTATTTTAAAATTAATATGTAACTTTTATTATTTATTTTATTATTATTATTATTTTTTTTTTGTTGTTAATAAAAAAAATATCATAGAAAATTATTTATATTTTTTAGTTAAATAATATATTTAATTAAAATAAAAATTTAGCATTATATTGCTTTAAATTTAAATTGTATATAAAATAAAAAAATAATAAAGAACTATACGAAAAAAAAAAAAATTTCTATAATTAAAAAATTAAAAATTAAAAGTTGTATTTATATTATTTTTATTTTATTTTTTTATTTTATTTTTTTATTTTATTTTTTATTTAATTTTTTTATTTATTTTTTATTTTTTATTTTTTATTTTGTATTTTTTTTTTTTTTTGTATTTTTTTGTTTTTTTTTTTTTAGTTTTTTGTTTTTTCTTCTAACATTATTTTGTGTAATTTAAATATATATATATATTTTTTTTCATAAATATAACTATTATATAATAACAAATAATAACTAAAAAAAAAAAAAAAAAAGGTAAAAATAATGACAAAAACAAAGTACTATTATTTATTTATTTTTCATTAATATATTAACAGGCATAAAAAGTCGGATTTCAAAAAAGTGAATGTATTGACCAACAAAATATTGTTACTGAAGGTATTTTTTCTGAATTTATTTATGTACTTAATTTTGAATTTCACATTACTATTTTAAATATTATTATGTTCAAATTGGAAAAATAATATTTATTTATTTATTTATTTATATATATATATATATATATTATTTATTTATTTATTTATATATATATTTATTTATTTATATATATATATTTATTTATTTATTTATTTATTTATTTATTTATTTATTTATTTATTTATTTATTTATTTATTTATTTATTTATTTATTTATTTAGTATTTTTTTTTTTATATAAAACAAATATTCATTTAATAAATAAGTGAACAAATAAAAAACAAATTAAAAACTGATTATTGTTTTGTACATATAAAAGCCAAGAATATTTAAGATTATTTGAACTACAATTTTTTTTTTTTTTTTTTTTTTTTAATTATTAAATGAAACTTTTGATTTTTAATATTTGTCATTTTCTTTAAATTCTATATAATTAATTTCAATAAAATATATTTCACCAGTTAAATAATAATGATTATAATATATTGAATATATTATAATATTAGTTAATACGAACAATAAATAAATAAATATTTACAAATATTTTTATATTCATTACATATATATATTATAACACAAACAAAAAATAAATATATAAATAAATAATATATACAATATTTCTATATGTATACATAAATATAAACACAAACAAAAAATAAACAAATAAATTAATAATACAATATTAATATTTGTATACATATATATATGTTAGTATGTATACGTTAATTTGTATGAATAATAAATAGTAATGTGGAATGTATTACTAAGTTATGCCAACTATGATTATGGCCAATTTGTATACCACTAGACCTACCGTCGCCAAGAGGATCGACAATTGACAAGGCAAAGAAGAAATTATGATACAGATTCGAATGTTATTATTAATCAATAAGTAGTTACTATTAACTTGTTACAAATTTTTTTTTTTTTTTTTTAAAAAATTATAAATTATACCAGTCTAAAAAATAATAATAAATAAATAAATAAATAAATAAATATAATAAATAAATAAATATAATAAATAAATAAATAATAAATAATAAATAAATAAATAATAAATAATAATAAATAAATAATAAATAATAATAAATAATAATAAATAAATAATAAATAATAATAAATAAATAATAAATAATAAATAAATAATAATAAATAAATAATATATAATAATAAATAATAATAAATAAATAATATATAATAATAAATAATAATAAATAATAATAAATAAATAATAAATAGTAATAAATAATAATAAATAATAATAAATAAATAATAAATAAATAATATATAATAATAAATAATAATAAATAATAATAAATAAATAATAAATCGTAATAAATAATAATAAATAATAAATAATAATAAATAAATAATAAATAATAATATATAAATAATAAATAATAATAAATAATAAATAATAAATAATAAATAAATAAATAATAAATAGTAATAAACTATTTTCTGGATATATATATATATTTTTTTATGGGAATAACCGAATATTATTTTTAGTGAAAGTTTCATAAAACTTTCATGTATTTAAATTTAGACCAAGTATTTAAGCACTAAAAAAAAAAAAAAAAAAACATTAAGAAAACATAAGAAAACATAAGAAATTTAATTTATTTAAAATTTTAAAATGGTTAAATGGGTAATAATTTAGTTTTTTTTTCATGTATTTTAAATTAAAAATATCTTTGACAATAACAAGAAAAATCTTGTTTAAACATAAACAAAAATAAAAAAAAAAAAAAAAAAAAAAAGAAAAAAAAATTGTATATTAATTAATATTAATTAAAAAGAAAAGAAGAAGAAGAAGAAAAAAAAAAATTTTTTTTTTTAAAGTGAAGATCACCAATAATATATATCAAAATGTAAAATAAAATTAAACGAAACATTAAATAAAAAGAAAAATAAGTTTTTAATATTTTTTTTTTTTATAATCTTAAATACTTTAAAAAGTACTTATAATATTAAAGAATACTTTTATTATAAAACTTTGTTTTTCAAAGTTATATAAATTTAAAGAAAATTTCCTTTTTTTTTTTTTTTTTTCTAATTTTTATTTAAAAAATATAGAATATTTTAAAAAAAAATTTTGATATTAACAAAAAAAAAAAATTTTTTTTAAAAGATATTTATTAATAATATCAATTTAAACTATTTATGCAATTTTATTATATTTTTTATTTATTTATTTTATTTTTATTTTTATTTTTATTTTTATTTTTATTTTTTTTTTTTTTGAAATTTTTAAATATTTAAACATATTTAAAATAATGATAGTGAACATAGTTATTAATAATGAAGGATAACTTCATATATGGATAAAGTTATAGTGAAGGATGATTTTTCATTTATTACACTTGATAAACTGTAATCAGAAATTCATTGGAGTTCATATGAAGTAAATTCTAATTTTCATTAATTGGAATTTACTTCATGATTGTTTTGAATTAGGAATAATGAATACTAACTTTTAAGGTTAAAGTCAATCACCATTGGAAAACCCCAGAAGTACTTCCCGTTACGCAATACTGCTCACGGAGACAAGTGAGAAAATCGAGCACGTAACGCAGTGGAGCTGCGTAGATTTGTCGAGATTAGTCGGGAGTGAGCAGTATGGAGTAACCCAAACAATCGTCAATTAAAAAACTATAAAAAATAATTGGAAACTACATTACCGAATTAAAACTTTTCAACACAACAGAGCAATGGATATCAATGTGAATTAGAAGTGTAAATCAATATAAATCATTGAAATTATTCTACAACATAACATCAATAAATATTTTTTTTATAAGAATGACAGGAAGATAAAAAAAATATATATATGTGTGTGTGTATGTTTAGAGACTAATTGCTTTGAAACTTTTCATAATCATGCTTTCCAATTAAAAAGTAATACAAAAAATTTAATACCTTCTGTTTTTTTATTCCAATTCATCAAAGCGGATGTCATAAAAAAACGGTTATATAAGTAAATATAGTAATGTGAATAATTTTTTTTAAAGTTACATAATTATAAAAGTAAAACCCACTACTTTTCTTTTAATATATCTTTAGTTTCATTTCATAAACTCTTTATGATACTAATTTAAATGTATTGAATTGTTATAGAATAATAATAAGAAATAAGAAAACAATAAATTCAATAATTAAAACGAATTAATCCAAAAATCCTAATTATTTTTAATAATTTTATTAATAACTTTTTTTTTTATTACATAAACTTCATTTCAAAAAAAAAATACATAATTATATATTTTTATACAAATTTTAATTTTCATTAATTTTTTTTTCTTTTTTTGAATTATTTTATGTTACTTAAAATTTTACTTATTTTTACCAAATGTTTCGATAAAATTTTAAAAACTTCCATGTTTTTAATTTTATTACAATTGGTTTTTATTTGTTTATTTTTTTGCTTTATTTTTATTTATTTTTTTTTTAAAATCCCATTTATTTTTTCAATTTTTTAATATATATTTAAAAACTTCTAGAGTCTCTAAATTTATTGGTTTCATTTTTATGAAATTGTTTAGTTCTTAACGTAAACCTTGGCATATGGGAAATCAGCAGTACCAGATGTACCACCACCGTTACTACCGGCTTCACCTAAAACCTTAGCTTCGTGCATCTTACCCATAGTCATACCAAGCTTTTCCCATTGTTGGAAGTGAGCAGTAATATCAATAGTACCACAGTCACGTGGTTGTTGACGAATACTGAAGTATTGCTTGAAGTTAGTGTTACCATCAATAGATGGACCGTAACGAGTGTTTTCGTAAACAGTGTATTTAGCACCATCAATAGTGAAATCACCATGCTTCTTGTTACCAACCCAATCACCTGGACGATATTGACTAAGCCAGTTATCAACAACGTAGAATTCAACAAGTGGATTTCTGGTCCAACCGTAAATACCTACATATGAGTAATCTACATTTTGAATGTTTTGCTTAACAAGTTTGAATTCAGCGTAAATATGACCAATTTGTTGATGGGTCTTAGTACTATCGAATGAAAGACCGGAACGACATAAGTAATCCTTAGCATATTGGAAGGAACAAGAGAATGAACCATCTTCATAGAAAGTTGCACTATTGTTACCACTATCAGACCATAATTCATAACCGATACCGTTAATGCTACCAACCTTGTTACTAGTAACCTTTTCACTTTTACCAGAGTGCTTTGCGTTACTACAGAAATTAGTGTTTCCGGCACCTTGGTAGCTACCACCATTTGAAGAGCTTCCACCATTTGAAGAGCTACCACCATTGGATTGACCATTATTGGATCCTCCACCACAACCACACCATTCATCATTATTAACACCCCAAGTACCATCATCATCAGTGTAGTAAATAATACATCCATTTGGACAACATTTGTATCCTTGACTAGTAATCTTAGCTGAACAAGTACCATTACCAACAGTAACTCTGTTACCACAACCACACCATTGGTCATTTTCAACACCCCAATCTCCGTCAGTGTCAGTGTAAACTACTTCACAATTACTTGAACAACATTTGTATCCTTGCTTAGTAATATTAGAAGAACATTTAGCATTAGAATTACCATTTCCACCGTTTCCACCATTTCCACCGTTACCACCGTTACCACCGGTAGTTGGATTAGTGTTACCACTAGCAGAAACTGGACCATCTACAGTATATTCCTTAAGGAAATTCCAAATATCTTCAATATCAGCTGAGGATGGACTGTGACCACGACCTTGAAGCTTCAAGTGCTTAATATAAACTCCCTTATCACAAGGACCCCAAGAGTAGAGTGTAGCATTTGGATTTTCTCTATTTGGATAGTTAGTCTTAGTATCAGCTTGTGATGGACAATGGAATTGATCACGATAATTCTTAAGGAAACCTTCGACTTGGTTGTAATTTAAAACATCATCGTTAGTTCCGTGAACATGGAAAATTGGAACAGGACGTTGAGCCTTTGATGCACCAAATACATTTGGACCAGAACATGGAGCAAAAGCAGCAATCTTATTAGCAATTTGACTCATTGCATGATAGGTAAACATACCACCCATAGAGAAACCAGAAAGGTAAACACGTTTGGTATCAATGTTGTATTCTTTTTTCATTTGATCAATAATTTGACTGACCCATTGAGTATCCTTTGTACCTTGAATATCCCAAGTACTCATACCAGTTCCACCTCTTGGATAGACTACAACGAAACCTTCCTTATCAGCTAAAGTTTCCCAATGAGTATTTGATTGTTGGTAATTTGGATCTTGGTCCATACCGTGTAATGAAAGAAGTAATGGACTATTTGGAGCGAGATTTGATGGGGCATAAACATGAATATCTCTACCAGAAACTTGTTCTCTCTTGTAATCATTGATGGTTTTACCACCACCATTACCACCTCCGCCGAAACCACCCCAGCCCCATTGACGTTTGTCAAGGTTTCTAGCGGAAGTTGCAGTTAATAAAACTGCAATAGTGCTTAATGCAATACCTAATCTCATTTTTTTTTTAAAAAATATTAATAATTAAAATTTTTAAATAACTTTTTTTCTTGTTTTAATTTTGTTTTTATTAACTTTAACTTTATTAACAATATTAACTATTTTCTTCCAGAGAAAATATTATTATTAACTATTAACAATTTTTGGATAAAAAAAAATTTAGAAAAATGATCACCTTTATATACAAAAATCATTTATTTATCATATAAAATTTTAATAATAACAAATAACAACAATATAACATTTAAGATATATTAAATACAACCATATTCAAAGTTTAAATTAAGAAAAAAAAAAAAACAATATTTATTAATTGTATTACATAAAGTTAAATTTTTAATATTTTTTAAAACAATAAAGTTTTTATTAATTAATATAAAGTTATAATTGCAAATTGGGATATAATAAAATTATAAAACATAATTAAATAATAAATTAAAATTATATTAAAATTTTAAATTAAGATGTATATTAATATATTTTAATGAATAATAATAATACATATTTTTAGTCATGTCACGTCACACCACATAATATACTATTTTTTTATTATTATAAATTCTAGTCATCTCACGTCAGATAATATATTATTTTTTACTATCAAAAATTAATTCTATTAATTTATATATATTAATTTCTTCAACTTTATTCATTATAAAAAATTCAATATTTAATAAATTTTATTTGTTTAAACTATTAAAATATTATTCAATTAGATTATCGTAATATTGATATTCAACTTTAATTATAATAAATTTTATTACCCATTTATTTTAATTATGTTTTTTGCCGTTAAATTAAAAAAACATTTTAGTTATTATCTTTATCTTTTATTTGATAACAATTAATTCTTTATATTAATTTTTGAACTTTAAAAGATAATTTAAAAGATAATATATTATTAAATACAGAGTTTTTAATAATTAAAAAAGTATAATTTAATATCAATATCCAACTTTAATTATAATAGATTTTTTTACTAATTAATACTTTAATTTGTTTTCTGCCCTTAATAAAAAAAAGTTTGAATTTTTATGTATTCCTTTTTTTATGTATTCCTTTTTTTATGTATTCCTTTTTTTTTACCTTTTATTTCATAATATTGATATCTTCTATTTCGAATTTATATACATTGTATTAGGATATATAGATTAATTAACGTAATATGTTAATTTTATTTAAGTAAATGTTTTTTTTTTTTTATTCGTTTTATTTAGTTTATATCGATAAAGTTTTTTTTTTTTCGAGGATATAGTAATACATTCTTTTTAAAAAAAACTCATAAATATAAACTTTAATAATATATTCAAATTGGCAAATTTTAATTAAAAACAATGAAAAAGAAACAAATTCATGATATCAATATTAATTTAATAATATCATAAATGTATACCGTATATAATTAATTGTTTTTTACATTTTATTTTAATTAATAATATCATAGTCATATAAAGATTAATAAAAATGACTTTCAATTCTATGAAATTAATAAATAATAAACATAATTATGAATAATTAATACAGTTTTTTAAATGTAATAACTATAGAACTTTATATATGACATCTTTGTATATTATTTGTATTTAATAATTGTAATATATTGAACTTTCTTTATATATATATAAAAGAGTATAGTAATCATTAATTAATCACTTTAATTCTCTTTATTTATTTTATTAATATCTTTTTAAATATTAAATAATTATATACTTCTCATATGTACTTTTTAATATTTCAGTAGCAGCTAATATAAAAAAATTAATATTCATTTTATTCCAAATGCTATAATTCAAATGAACTTTTAATGTATTATAAGTAATGTAAATTGCCTTTCATTGAATGAAAAAAATATATATATATTAATGAAACCGATAAATTATTTCCTTTATTTAATAATCATTTTCATTTTTTTAAAAAAAAAAGTATTTAGGAATAATTTTGAAGTAATAATAGTAGAATTAATGTATATAAAATGTACAAGAAATATGATAAACAATGATAAAAATGGCTTAAAGAGACAATAAATTTATATTACTGCTTTACTACATATATTTTTTTATATTAATAATATATTTCAAAAAATTATATTATTTACACAATTATTTAAGGACGATACAGGTCACTGTAGAGGGCGGGGTTCGAATCCTCGGCATGGCACCAAATAATCGGATGAGGTTTCTATCCTGGATATCATGAGACCACACGTGATGTCCATAAGGCTTTCCCTCAGATGATTATTTCACCCAACCCTGATACTACGCTTTGAATTGAAGCATAGACCTTGATGATTGTAAAATTTCCAATCGCCAATGATTACACCCACTAGGGAGGAGTTAATGGTTCCGTTCTGATGCTCGTGGTCATTAGAGATATATGTAGGAACGTTAGGAATACATCTCCGGGCAGTGTGTAACGACGATTGAGAGCGGCGAAGCTGATACAGTATGCCAATAACTCATCACCTTACAGTTAATTAATAACTGTATGGCCATATGGGAGATGGGTACCCATATGTGCAAGTCTATGTTTTTTTTTTTTTTTTTTTTACACAATTATTTAAAAAACCATTCTTAAAATTTACATATTTTATTAATTATAATCTCTAAAATATTAATCTATAAATATTAATAAGCATTCATCCAATTCTCTTTTTACATAATACGTTCTTTTTATTTTTTTAATTTCTTTTTATTTCCTTTTATTAGCTTTCTATTTATTTATTATTTTTTTGTTTTTTTGTTTTTTGTTTTGTTTTGTTTTGTTTTGTTTTGTTTTTGATATTATTCATTTCTTCTATTATTCGAATATTAAAATTTATCATAATACTATTTTGGTTTTTATTAAATTTAATAGTTGAATCATGTTTACTGGTAATGATTAATGTATTACATATATATTTGATATATTAAAAATTTATGTCATAAAAATTTTATCCAAAAAAAAAAAAAAAAAAAAAAAAAAAAAAAAAAGGACAAAAAAATATATTAACAAAACTAAAAACGTACTAATTGTTTTGTTTTGTTTTTCTAAATTACTCGAAATTATTGTTTTTTGTGAATCAACGAGAAGTAAAAATAATTATTTACTGTCAGTAAATAAACACTAATCCACATAATAGATTAATAAAATTTTTACTATAACTATTTTTATTTTTAATACTTTGCTTATATCATCAATTGTTATGACTTCTGTGTTTAATTCACATTTCACATTTTATATTTACATTTATTTTTAAAAAAAATTGATTTAATTTTTAATTTTGTTTTATGTTTCCACACTATAAAAGGAAATAATCGTTTGTTAAATCTTTGTGCAAGTTAAACTTTAATTATTAATAATTTATGAAGAGTTTATATATACATGTAAAAATTTAAAGATATATTTAAATTAATGCTACACAAGACATTTATTTATGTATTAATAATTAAAAGACATAAATTTATAAAATTAGTCATTAATTTTTCACAAATTAATAATTAATTAAATTATTGAAATATTTAGTAACTTTTTATTAAATAATTAAATATTTAAATTAATAAATTATATAATATTTTATATATAAAATTTTATTACAAATTTTTAAATAATAGTTTAATTTATCTTAATATTTATATTAATTAAATTAGTTTTAATAAATTACTTTAGAAATATACAATTATTATGAATATTAAATTAGTAATTAAATAATAAATGAGACTTGAATAAAAATCAAAATAAATAAAGGGTATAATTGAGCATTGTTTAATAGAATTAATTAATTTCGTTAATAAATATTTTTAGAAAAAATCTATAAGATAAATTGAGTCAATTGGAAAGATGAATTTGTTTTTTAAATCTGTTATACTCTTAATATTATTTAATTTATAAATTCATTAAAATTATATAATTGAAATAATACTTAATATACTATCATATATATTTAATAATGATTAAGCATGTTGAACCAATTAAATGTTGAATTACAATTGATAATTTAATTTAAAAAATTATTAAATATTAATTAATTTTTTATTACTAATATTTATTAATACTTAAAATATGGTTTTTTCTTTTTTTTTAAATATTTTTCTATAATTTTACATTCAATATAGCAATCAAAAAAAAAAAAAAATTTATTAAAATTAAATTAAAGTTATTAAAATAAATATTAAAAAGATAGTATAAAAGAAAAACTAAATGAAATATAATTTAATTAAATAAAAATATATAGCCAATATTAATGGAATATAATTAATTGAAATATTAAATATACATAAAATATAAATCAATATATTATTTATAATAAAAATATATATATAATATATATATAATAAAACCTAAGAAAAAATAATAATAAACTTAAAATTGTGGCTGATGTAATTTTTAATGTTAAAATATGAAATAACATTTTTATATATTAATTCTATTATTTACATTAACTTTTATTCCAATAATCTAAATATTTTTTTATAATTTTTTTTTATAATTATTATTTGAAGTAAATACTTTAAACCGTTTTTTTATTATATATGCAACAAAATTTATATTTTTATTTTAAATTTATATGACTTTATTGTTAGATTACTATATATAATAATGATTATTACAAAAGAAATTAATGAAAATAAAAAGTTTTGAAAACTTTAGCATTTTATTTGAATAACAATTAAAAAAAATTATAAACAAGTAAAAATAAAAAATGCTTAAAATAAGAATTTTATATAAATTTTCTCCCATAAGTTGTTGAAGTTTATCATACATAAAATGGTAGAAATTATTAAGTTAATTCATATTTTTTTTTATTATACTAGATTAATTATTATTATTTTATTATTAATAAATATTAATTATGTATTTAATAATAAACACTAAACCTTTTTATTTTTGATTATTAATTATTTTTTTTTAATAACAGTATAATTAACAAATAATAATTACAAATTGATGTCTATTTAATATAATATAAATATTTTTTTGTATTTTTTTTTTTTTTTTTTTTTTTTTTTTTTTGGTTTGTTTATCTTTAAATAATATATTTCTGTATAATAATTAAGTCTCCAATGTGTATAAATGTTACCCACAAATAACAATATATTAATAGATAAACTCTATTAGATAATTATTTAAGGGAGAAATTTTATTTTATTTCATGGTTTTAAACCCTTATTAATTTTTTTTATTAAAAACCTTCGTAGTTATTTTACAATATTGTAATTTCAAAATCCTTTTGAATTCTTAAAACTACATATTAATTTCTTATACAATAATTATACTTTTATAATTTATTAATTATATAGTTAATTAGATTTGAAATAGGAATATTAAAATGTTATATGAAGTATTTCATACTAATAATAAATTAATAAAAAGGTTTTTTTTAAATAATATTTATATGAATATAAAAATATAAGAAAATATTTCATATTATTATATAAATAATAATTTATATATTAATTAATTTGAAAATAATTTGAGAGTGTATTTTCATATTTACCATTTGATATTATTATCAGCCACAATTATAAATTTATACTTGATTTTTCTTTACGTATATTTATGATTTTATACATAAATAATTTTTATATTTATGATTTTTCATTATGTATATTTACGATTTTATACATAAATAATTTTTATAATTTATTAAGGTTTAATGATATTTTAAATCAATATTTATTGTAGTTGTGCATTTTCATTATCAATAAAAATTAACATTCGATATTAAATTACTATTATTACTTTAAGAACTTATTTTTTTTAATTTCACTATCCTTGTTTTATTTATTTATATTGGTTTGAGCCCACTATGTATTTTACTTTTACTTCATTTCCATTATAACATGCACAAAAAATGTTATGTATCTTTATATATATCAAATGAAATTTATTCAATTTAATTCATATTTAGATATCTATTTTTTGTTATATAATATTATATTGTCAAAAGTAATATAAAATAATGGAACCCTTTCATTCTTTATTAATTTTTTTTCATTAGACTTGATGATATTTTAAAATGTTTTGTATTACTTCTTAATAAAAATTAAATGCAACAAAAATAATAATTATTAGAAAAAAAAAATGATAATAAAACGAATTCTAATAAAAATAAATGCAATAATAGCATTACTGGAAGAAGTAAGAAAACCAACAAACATAGCAATAATCTAAATTTCCCCCCAAAAAAAAAGTAATTGATGGCAGTTGATAAATTTCTCTCTTAACACACTAGTTAAAAGAAAAATTTATACAAACGAGACCACTTTATTACTTATTAAAGTATTTGTAAAGTAACCTTTATTATTTATATTTACCCTTTAAATATAAATAATAGTTTTTAATATATTTAATGTAAACTACAAATAAAAATAAAATAATTTTATAAATTACACTAATAATTAATAAACACGTATTATTAATTATACTAGTTAATTTTATATATTTTATTTATTAATATTAATATTTCATTATTAAATTTCCTCTTTCTTTTCTTTTGTTTACTTTTCTTCTCCTCTTCAAGACTTGTTATTTTATAATTATTAAAGAACAAAGTTTTAAATCATTAATATATTTTTAATATATTTATAATTTCTTAATTAACTTAAATTATTAATAAATTTATATTTATATTTCATACAATTTGTATACATTAAAATATTTTATTTTATTATTAAATTAGTTATTTTCTTATCAGCAGTAATAAAAATAAAAGTAAAAATAGTAATAATATAAATAATATATATAAAATAAGAAAAGATAACATTAATAAAAGCAATTCTTCCAACAGTAATTCATCAAATTATTCAAATTCAAAGAATAATAATGAAAATAGTAATATTTATATATATATAAAAGCAAATAACATTGGAAATTAATCTTCAGCAAGTATGATATTATCCCAACAGTCATTCCCCAGGATGTATATAAAAATAAAGACTCCTTTATTAATACTAATAATACTAAAAATAATAGTAATCAAATTAATAGTATTAATATACCAAAAGATACATCTCAAATATCAAACAATTCAAATAGTTACAGTAATAATATACCACTTATTATATTACCTGTAATCAACCTAGGTTTATATAAGTTGTCCTAGTTAAATTTCTAAGAAAGATATTTAGAATTAATAAAAATAAACTAAAAAATCAATCAATAAAGAAATATCTATTTTTCTTTAGTAATTAATTTATTAAATAATTCAAAATCCAAATCCATAAGAAAATTGGTGTTTTTCTAATATAAATAAAAAGGATAAATTATTATCAAAAATATTCAATTATGGTAAAAATGGGAATTACTCAAAAATAAATTAAAACATATTAAATTCCAAATGAATAATATCTATATTTAAAAAAAAAAAAAAAATTCATAAAATTAATTATTTTTTATTAAATAAAGTTAGAAATTAAAATATAAAGTAACACAATAAAAAATAATAATAATAATAAAATAAAATGTTTTACGTTTTACTTTTTATTTAAAAAAAAAAATGAAATAATTTAATATTGAAATTTTATTCATTAATAAATTTATATTTATCAAACTATTGTAACAAAGTTAAATTAATATCATTAACTATAAATAATTATTTTGATACTTTTTTTTTTAACAAAAAAAAAAATATTGGAAAATATATCTAAATAATTTTATGTAATATATTTATACTTTCTTCTGAAATTATTTCATAGAATAAACAATATTTTAATTATTATTTGAATATGAATATATTAATTTTATAATATTTAATATATATAATATATAATTCTTTAAATATTTAAAAAGTGAAAAAATAGAGTAATGGGATATCTCTATAAAAAAATATTTGATAATGAATAAAGTTTCTCACTTTTAATTTGTTTAAATAATTTACAATACTTATTTTAACCTTTCTTTTTTATTTATTTTTTATTTTTTAATGATATTATTTATATTATCAATATTTATTATTTTATTTAACAATATATATATATATAAAATAGAGTAATGGGATATCTCTATAAAAAAATATTTGATAATGAATAAAGTTTCTCACTTTTAATTTGTTTAAATAATTTACAATACTTATTTTAACCTTTCTTTTTTATTTATTTTTTATTTTTTAATGATATTATTTATATTATCAATATTTATTATTTTATTTAACAATATATATATATATTTAGACTAATGAACTTTTTTAATTAGAAAAATGCATGTATGTGATACATTATAAGTTTTGATTTAAACAATATAAATTAATAAATATGGAAGGTTAAAAAATAAATATTTAAATAAAAGTTAGAAAATAAAAAAAATTTTTTTAAAGTATATTTTATTTTTAAAGAATATTTTATTTATATATTTAATATAAAAATTTTAAAAAACTTTTTAATTTTAATTTTTATATTAATAGAAAGATTTTTTTTTTTTAAAGAATTTTTTTTTTTTATATACCTTTTTAACATTTTTAAGATATTCAAGTCTTTTTAATTTTTAGGAGTTTTTTTTTTTTTTTATTATAAATATTTTTTTATAGATTTAAAGAATATTATATTTTTTTAAATATAATAAAAATTTCAAAAATATGTTTTTTTTTAAATAATATTTTATTTTCAAAGAATTTTTTATTTATGTATTTATTTTAAAGATATATAAAACTTTTAATTTTATTTTTTTATTAAAATAAAGAATATTTGTTTTAAAGCTTTTAATTTTATTTTTTTATTAAAATAAAGAATATTTTTTTTAAAGCTTTTAATTTTATTTTTTTATTAAAATAAAGAATATTTTTTTTAAAGCTTTTAATTTTATTTTTTTATTAAAATAAAGAATATTTTTTTAAAAAGATATATTATTTTAAAAATATATAAAGAATAATTCTTATATCTTTTACAATATATATGCCTTTTTAAATTTTAAATAGGTTTTGTTGATTTCAAAAATATTTTATTTTTTATTTTTTTATTTTTTTTTTAGATATAAAAAAGATAATAAAAAATCTTTAACCCTAATTTGACATTATTTATTAATATTATTTATTTGTTAAGTAATGTATATTAAGATATTATAAAGTAAATTAATAATATATGTAATAGATTAAATATTGAATTAATGTATAATATTAAATAAATAAATATATAATAATATAAATATTGTGTGTGTAAGTGTGTACACCACATTGTGTGACTCGTTAATAATATTTATCAATTTATTTATTATTTTTTTTATTATAATTTTAAAAAACCACATTTTTCGAAATACAACAGTCCCATTTTAAATATTTTCTTAAGTACTTTGTAACAAAAAAGACTGGATAATTAATACTAATTTATTTATAATAAATAATTAAATTTAAATAATAAAAATAGATATAAATAATAAATAAATAAATATAAATAAAAATAAATATAAATATAAATAAAAAATACAAAACTATGGTATCCAAATTAATTGATAATGGAAGACCTAGAAATGATATTGTTGAATTATGATTTAAATGTTTTATTTATTTAAATTATATAAATACTGATTTATAATAAATGACAGAGTAACTATTAAATGAAAAAGATTATCAGAATTCTGTCGCAATTATTAATAATTAAAATTATTTTAGAGTTAATTCATAATTGTTTAAATTTTAATATTTTTAAAAATTTAATATAAATATATATATATAGTCTTTTTATATTAATAAAAAGATTAGCTTTTTTAAAGAGTATTTTTTTATAAGAAATACAAGCCTTTTTAATTCTTAATTTTTATATTTTTTTTTTTAAAAAAAAACTTCTTATAGATTTCAAGAATATTTAATTTTATTAAATATATATATAATGAAAATTTTAAAAATATAGCAATAGAAAGCCGTGGTATAAGTGTAGTAAATTTAAATATATACATCAAACAGTGTATGCTATCCAACCAGTTAAGAATAATAACTAATTATAAATATTATTTTAATTCTTAATAATATAGTTCTTTAATATTAAATTATTATATAAATAACAAATTTAAAATATACTTATGAGAAGAATTCATGAAGATAATCCAAGCCTTTCGCTAAAATACTTTACCCAAACAAGTAAAGTCGTATTACCTTTAGTTCAGGCGTAGCTAATAGGGTCCAAACTGTTGTTACTTTAGCGCATAAACCGTATAGGGAATACAGGTTCGAACTCTTCAAAACTCCATATCCCTTGAATTCAATAAAATATTTCAAGACCAAAACTGTCAGATAACCCCAATATTAGTCAACTTATCATCAAATTTAATCTTTAAGTTTTTAATGTCTCTTTAGATATTAAAATACTTTTGGATTCTGGATCACTGCTTAATTTTATGAATATCTACATTCCAAAAGCTTGTAACATACCTGTTATTAAAGATCAAAATTTTCCTGCTTTTACTAGTTACTGGTATTAGAGGAACTTTATTTCAAATTATTGTATTTCGAATGTGTATCACTCCTTTTATCTTATCTTTCAAAAGCCAAATATCTTTTAATAAATTTAATTCTATTTCAGATAAAATTTCAAAACATAAATCTAAATCTAAATTCAAAAAAGTCTAACTCTTCTATTTCACTTCCTGTTACTTTTATTCATTCTTCCTCTTCTATAAATAAATCATCCTCTTTGTCAAAATCCTTTTATATTGTTATTAATCCTATTGGACCCAAACTTCCCAACGGACTTTTAATATTCAAAGATGTTTTTAATAAATAAATTGCAAATATTCTTCTTTCTTATTGTCTTAACAACTATGAATTCAATCCTAAACTCATTTCTAATTTATTTTATGGTACTATCTATCAACTTACCCAAAAAGGATCATATATCTTTGAAGAATACATCAAAGACAACTTAAAGAAAGGCTTCAATAGTAAGTCAAGATCTTTATTCTTCAAATAAAGATGTTTCATTTTTAGTATTTTCAGTTTTTCACCTTGAAAACATTTGTGCTCTTGCTTCTTTTATATTATCCTTATTGATAAAATTCTCTCCTCTTATAAAAACGATAAACTCTATAATAATTTTTGTTCTTTTCTTTCAAATAAATTTCTTCCTGCTCCTCACCCTCAACATAAACACTTTTCTCTTTCCAGTAAGTTTCTTCTTTTTGTCAGTAAAACTTATGTTCCCTCTGATTGCCATTTTTCTATTCTTCAAATATGTAATGATTTACTATTTTCCGGTCACTTTGATAATTGTAAAATATTTAATCTTATCAAACCCAATTTTTAGTAGTCCTCCGTGTCTTCTAATATCAAAAATTATATTCGTTCCTGTGTTGTTTGTTGTCGTCATAAAGATTTCTCCATAAACCTTATGGTTTTCTTTATTCTTTGTTTATTATTAGTCGTCTATGCTCTTCTATTTCGATGGTGTTTCAGGTAAGGTATTTTAAGAAATGAAAAAACTCGAATTGTATTATCTTTTATTTACTTTGAGATATATCACGTTATAGACGTTATGCATGGGATAAAGAAAGTAAAATTTTAGTAGACAAATTAGATAAATTTCCATCAAAAAAAAGCAATTGTAAATTTTTATTGGAATAGAGGTATGGTAGGAAAATCAATCAAGGCTAAGACTTTTATGAAAAATAAATTTGAGAAAACTGGAGACTACCTAAAGCAATTTAGAAATGGATTCCAATGGATACTATAAGCCAGATGTGGATATAAATTCGATGTTCGTGTTGCCAAAGCCTCCAATATGATTGAAGACTAATGTTCAGAAAGGTGACCATGCTATTATAAAAAAAATAATAATCCTCAATTGGAACAATGGTTTTCTAAATGCTATCTTTTCAGTGAATTTCGAATAAAATAATTTAAAGATATTGAAATCCTTTATGAAAATTTTTTTAAAATTTCTAAATATTGTTCAATATCAAATAGTATATAAACACTGTTTTCACAAATATGATTAATATAGTATTAAGTACAGATTCTGATAGTAGTAACGAAATATATAATAATAATAATAATAATAATAATATTAATAATAGAAATACTATTGGTAATAATAATG
Source organism: Neocallimastix lanati (nom. inval.) (assembly GCA_016946835.1). Classification (NCBI taxonomy): domain Eukaryota; kingdom Fungi; phylum Neocallimastigomycota; class Neocallimastigomycetes; order Neocallimastigales; family Neocallimastigaceae; genus Neocallimastix; species Neocallimastix lanati (nom. inval.). Next base: position 457,703 of record JACVTC010000026.1, read on the forward strand.
GAATTAGCGATATAGAATATAGAAATATAAGGGATAATGATAATAAGAGTATCGTTACTAATAATATAGTGGATATGTAATTTGGTGAAAATCATGTTAATTTAAGTAATTTTCTAAATAATGAGTGTGTAAATATATATGTGACGTGGTTGAAACTTGTATTAAATTAATTGAACAACATCCCAGTTTTGTCATTCATTAAACTTCAAAAACTATATCATTCATAGTATTTCATAGCTGTTTTGTTGGTACCAATTATATAACTTCCTTCTTGATGGAAGAGATACAGATATTGTTGATTTAAATTATAAAAGGAATGGGATGCTTTGTTTAAGAACTAAATCATTTCTGGTTATTATTCAAAGGCGCCATTTTTGGTGCGATCTGCAGCTCTCTTTTCAAAAATTATGCATAGGACTAGTACTCAACAAGGGTTGCTAATCCGATAGTATAAGCGCAAACTAACCAGGATTCTCAACGCTGAAAATGCAGTAAGACAGGCTAACAGGGTCAATGTCTCTGAAGGAGAAGACCATAATTTCTTTCAGATAGTCAATTCAAACCCTAATTCAGAATAAATAATCTGGGGATGAGGTTCATTGCATATGAACTCTTTTTCGAATTTATTTATAAACTTTATTTTGAATATTACTTATTATTTCACATTATTATTTGAAATATTATTATATTCAAATTGAACAAATAATTTTTATTTTGTATTAATTATGTGTTTTTTTTTAAAGCAATAAATATTCATGTAATTAATAAATGAATAAATAAATAAAGATTAAAATTCGCAATTATCATGGCTGCTAAAAAAAAAAAAAAAAAAAAAAAAATTCGATAGATTTTATTACCGGTCTCCCTAGTTTTAATGGTTTCACTTGTATTCTTGTTGTTGTTGATCGCATTACAAAGAGGTGTAATTTAATTCCTTTTCAATCAATTCCTTCTCCTGAAGTAGCTGCTCTTGCTTTTTGTATATCTATTTTCGGTTCTCACGGTCTTTCTGATGAAATTATCACTGATCGAGTAACACAATTCACCACCAAATTTTAGTCTGCTTTTTATAAATCCTTCCACAACAACAACATTAAGTTTTCATCTCGTCTCCACCATCAGTCTAATAAATGTATTTAAAGTTGAAGAATATCTAAAATATTTAAATAAAACTATAAAAGATCTTAAGAAAAACTTAGATCAATACATAGAAACTCTGAAGAAATATACCAATAATTATTGATATAAACAACAAGGATTTAAGGAAAATGACAATGTATGGTTAGATAGTTCTCTTATTTTACAACGCGATAATAAGAAAATGAAACTAAGAAAATAAGAGCCATTTCGAATAAAAGAAAAAATTTCAGATCCTGTCAATAAGTTGGAACTACCAATAAAATTAAATATTATTAAATTTTTATTATTATTTTAATAAAAAATATTAAAATATATCTTTAAAATTAAGTATTATTAAATATTTTATTATTATTTTAACAAAAAATATTAAATAAATTGTTTATATAAAGGTATCTTAAATTATATTAAATAAATAAATATTTTAATATCATTAATACAGTTGTTATATTATCCAAAATATATACTTTATATATATATATTGAAAACTCACGTAATTTAAATATATGTATTTGGATGCCAAAACATACTGCTATCAAACAAACATTCTAATTTGCTATATAATTTATATCAAAAAAAGTACGAAAAGACATCCAAATACTTTGCATATATATTTTAATAGTTACTTTATATAAATAATAACAGAACTGTATTATATAATAGTTGCATTTGCATTATTTTTGTGCATATATAGTATTTTCAATGTTGTTTTATAATATAAACGCTATCAGAATACTTATATGTTTACTATTAAAACAACTGCAAAATACGTATATAACAGCATATATGCAACTATATGCTCAATTCAACTACAATGTGGTGCATTTCGCCAATTTTTATAATACTAAAATTCAATACGCCATTTATTTTTAATGGCTTATAAAATTATATGTTAACTCCATAAAAAATTTTAATACAATTATATGTTAAAAGTACAAGTATATAAAATAAAATAAAGTAAATAAAATAAAATAAATAGTAGAAAATTAAATAATGAAAGTACAGATTAAATAAAATAAAATAAAATAAAATAAAATAAAATTAATAGTAGAAAATTAAATAATGAAAGTACAGATTGAATAAAATAAAATAAATATCTATTATTATTTTTTATTAAAGAATATTAAAGATCAATTTTTTCGAAATGAAAATTTTTTACATTTTTATTACATTTAATTAATGATGTAATTTAATATATAAAACAATATTATTGATTGTTAATAATCTCATTAAATATAAATGATTTTTTTGCTTTCTAACATATATAATTAAATAAACCATTTTATTTTTAAAAATGGTTTGTCTTTAATATTCTTTAATAAAAAATAATAATAAATATTTATTTTTATTTTATTTTTTATACTTGTACTTTTATATTATTACATTCAATATTTAATTTAATTTATTTAATCTTATTTTATTTTATTCAATCTGTACTTCATATTTATATTTCTACTATTTATTTTATTTTATTTTATTTTATTCAATCTGTACTTCATATTTATATTTCTACTATTTATTTTATTTTATTTTATTTTATTCAATCTGTACTTCATATTTATATTTCTACTATTTATTTTATTTTATTTTATTTTATTCAATCTGTACTTCATATTTATGTTTCTACTATTTATTTTATTTTATTTTATTTTATTCAATCTGTACTTCATATTTATATTTCTACTATTTATTTTATTTTATTTTATTTTATTTTATTTTATATACTTGTATTTATATTATTACATTCTTTATTTATTTATTTATTTATTTATTTATTTATTTTACAAATAATTGAAAAACTAATTTTTCGAAATTAATATTAATAATAATATTGGATAATTAATATAATAATTTTAACTATATAATTAAAAAATATTTATAAAAATATAGAAATGGAAGAAAATTCAATTATTGATGTAAGTGAGTCTAACAAAGGAAAAGAGCATATTATTATAAATAAAAAATATAAATTTAATTTTTCCTATATAAGAAAAGATAACTCTAAAGTTTATAAATGTACCGAATATAAAAAAAATAAATAAATGTAAATCTTTTATTATTTTAAACGATAAGAAAGAAATCTTAAAATATGATAATTCACATAATCATCCTGAAAAAGAATACGATGTATCTCTATCTATAATGAAATATAAAATTAAAGATGGAATTGGAAAAAGTTCAATTCCTTTTGGTATAAAAACAAAATCCCTATATAATAAAATTTCTAAAGAAATGGGACTTATATGTCCAGAATATAATTCAATTAAATCTCAAATATCAATAAATTTAAATAAAAAACTACTATCCAATGTAACAACATTTGCTGAAATTCCTAGTGAATCTGAATATTATAAAACAAAGCGAGGTGAAAATTTTATGATATTCAAAAATTCAAATTTAATAATTTTTCAATCCCCTTTTCAAGCAAAATTATTTAGTGAATATAATGATGATATATTTATTGATGGTACATTTTTTATTGCCCCTAAATTTAGTTATCAAATATTTATTACAAGAACTTATGCTAAAAAATTAGATAGTTTTTACACTACTTCTTTTGCAATATTAAAAAATAAAGAACAAGAAAAATATAAAATATTATTTAAAAAAATTAAAAAAAAAAAAATAGCTAATACATATAACAATAATATTATAATTGAACTAAAAACTTTGCATTGTGATTTTCAAAGGAGCATATCTAAAACAGCAAAAACAATATTTCCTAATACAAATATTAAATATTGCATTTGGCATTATAAAAAATCATTAGAAATAAAAAAATAAATTATGCAATAATGAAGTAAAAAATGATAATAATATATTTATTTATTATAAAGCTATTTCAAATTTACCATTTATAAATCCTGAATACATATTTGATATTTATGTTATAATTAAAATTAAATATATTAACAATAATTATAGTCAATTTTTAAAATTTTTAGAATATTTTTATAAAACATATTTAGTTGGTTATGATATGAAAATTTGGAATTATTATAATAATATGGAACATATAACAAACAATGCCTCAGAATTACTCAATAATTATTTAAATAATTTGTTTCCAACAAAACAATCTTTTTATGAATTAATAGATAAATTAAATGAACTTGAACATTTATCATATTATGATTATCAAAGAAAAATAAGAGGAATTCGGTAAATAAAATAAAGAGCAATAAATAAAGCTAATGAAATCAGTGTCTTAATTGAACGATACAAAAATATTGAAGCCAAGTTAATTGATGTTAAATGTGTTAGAAATAATATTATTAATTTATGGTTTGATTGTTTAACTGATTTAAATAATATAATATAAATATTACTTTATAATAAATAATTAAGAAATGAGGAATGACCAAATGAAATAATCAGAATTCTGTCATTCAAAAATTTAATTTATAAAGCTTATTAAATCTATACAGTTTAAATAAATATTCAAATACAATGTTTAATTAATAATTTTATCATTATAATTATTATTTTTTTTTAATAACATTTAAATAAAAGAATCATAATTAATAACATTTATATTTTTAATAATATATATATTTTTAATAACATATATATTTTTATATAATTTTTTTATTAATAGCATTTAAATAAAATAATAATTATTAATAACATATTTTTATATAATTCTTTTATTAATAACATTTAAATAAAATAATTAAAATCATATAATCTAACCATTATATTATTTATATAATTATTCATGAATCTAGTGAGTTTCGCAATCTTGCATTTCTCAATGTGGCGTATTTTTATATGTGGCTTTTTTTAATAATCAAATAAATAATTAAATAAATAATAAATATTCTTTTTTTATATATATAATTTATTAATATTCAATTATAAAAATATTTTTTTCTAATTCTTTTTTAATAGAATATATTATTATTTTTTTTGAAATAGTCATTATTATTTCTTTATAATAATAATTATTTATAAATTTGTTTATAATTGTATAGAATATCATAAAAATGTATGGCTTTATTTGAAAAGTATATACGCCTAATTTAAAAATTGAAGTAACAAAATAATACAATAAATTAATATTATGTAGTATAATATAACTAAAGCCACACATATAAATCACACGTGAATTGGAGTAATGAAACCAGGAGTATTGCATTTCGACATAATTTATGTATAATCATCATAAATATTTGTACAATGTGTAAAATATATGTAATACGCCACTATTTTCAACGTATATTTTTATTTATTGTATTTTAGCATTAAAAAATAAAATAAAAACAAAAAAGAATAAATAAAAGAATAAATAAGTTTTCTGTTAAGAATTTTATTTTATTTTTATTTTTATTTTTTTTAATTTTAATTTTATTTTTTTTTAATTTTATATTATTATTATATTTTATTATTAAATATTTTAATAATAAAACCTTTCCTTTTTATTTTATTTAAATAAAATAAATAAAATTATATATTTTATTATTAAATTAATTAAATAATAGAATAAATTTTATTATAATATTAAATATTTATTATTATTGATATTAATAAAATATATTGATATTGATATAAATATAATTTAAACTATATATATTCTAGTTAATTATTATTTATAAATTTAGAGTGTGTTTAATTCTATTAAACATTTATATCATAAATCAATGATATCATTTTTATCACATTTTTTATCAATCAATTCGGATTCCTTTTTTTTTTGTATTTTTTAATGAAATTATTGATTTCATCAGTTTTTGTTAATATTCTTCTTTTTTTTCCAAACTCCTTCAATTTTCAATTTTCCTTTTGTAATTATTGTAAGATAAAGATTCTTCTCTTTTTAAATGATAAATCAATTCATATAAAGAAGGTTTTTTGTAAAACAATTTTTTTAAGTAATTGTTAAAAGATTCTGAAGCATTATTTGTTATGTGGTTTATATCGTTATAATAATTCCAATATTGAATATCATATTTATATAAATAAGTCTTATTAAAATATTCCAAAAAATTTAAAAAATTGAAATAATTATATATTTGACATATAATTTTAATATGATTATAAATATCAAATATATATTCAGGATTTATAAAAGGAAAATTTGTAATAGCTTTATATAACAAATAAATTTTATGATTATTTTCAACTTCATTATAACATAATTTATTTTTTTGAACTTCTAACGATCTTTTATAATGCCATACACAATATTTAATAGTAATATTATGAAATATTTTAATGGAAGCATTGGATATACTTTTTTCAAAATCACAATGCAAAATTTTTGGTGTAACTATAATATTATTATTATATTTACTTCCATTCTTTTTTAATTTTATATTTTATATTTTACTTTATTATTTATTTTTTTATATTTTTTATTTTACTTTATTATTTATTTTTTTTATTTTTTATTTATTTTTTTTTTATTTTATATATATATATAATAAAGTAAATAAAAAATAAATAAAAAATAAAAAAAATAAATAATAAAGTAAAATAAAAAATATAAAAAAATAAATAATAAAGTAAAATATAAAATATAAAAAAAAAGAATAATAAAGTAAAATAAAAAATATAAAAAAAAGAATAAAGTAAAATAAAAAATAAAAAAAATAAATAATAAAATAAAATAAAAAATAAAAAAAAAATAATAAAGTAAATTATAAAATATAAAATATATAAAAAAAAGTAAAATATAAAATAAAAAAAATAAATAATAAAGTAAATTATAAAATATAAAAAAAAAAAAGTAAAATATAAAATAAAAAAAAAAGTATAAAATAAAATATAAGATAAAAATAATAAATAATAAAGTAAAATATAAAATAAAAAATAAAAAAAAAAAAAAAAAAAAAAAAAAAAAAGAATAAAATAAAGATAAAAAAAAATTGATTAAAACAAAAAAATTAAAATATAAAAAATAAAACTTTTAATTTAAAATATTTATAATAAATGGATGATCAATTAGAAATAAGTGAAACTAATAAAGAAAAAAACCAAATCATTGTAAATGGAAAATATAAATTTAATTTATGGTATATAACGAATAATACAAAAATATTCCAATGTACTAAATGTAAAACAGTTAAAAAATGTAAATCTTACATTATTCTAAATGATAATAATAAAGTAATAAAATATGAAAACAAACATACTCATCCAGGAAAAGAATATGATGCATCTGTATCAATAGTAAAACATAAAATGAAAAATGAAATAAGAAAAACCTCAATCCCATTTGATATAAATCCAAAACATATATAATGAAATATTTGAAGAAATTGGATTGATATGCCCTGAATATATTTCAATTAAATCCCAAATATCAAGATATATTAAAAAACAACTACCTCCTGATATATATCAAAATTTAATGAAATTCCAGATAAATCTGAATATTATATAAACGAAAGAGATGAAAATTTTATGATATACAAAAATTCTAATATTATAATTTTTCAATCATCATTCCCCATTCCAAACAGAATTGTCTATAAAATACAATGAACATATGTTTGCTGATAGTACATTTTATATTGCACCAATATTTGGTTATCAAGTTTGCTCCAGAAATAAATAGTATTAAATAATAAAGAACAAGCAACCTATGAATTGTTATTTGAAGAATTAAAAAAGAATGAAAGTAATTATAATAATAAGTAATTATAATAATAATATTATAGTTATACCAAAAATTTTGCATTGTGATTTTGAAAAGAGTATATCCAATGCTTCCATTAAAATATTTCATAATATTACTATTAAATATTGTGTATGGCATTATAAAAGATCGTTTGAAGTTCAAAAAAATAAATTATGTTATAATGAAGTTGAAAATAATCATAAAATTTATTTGTTATATAAAGCTATTACAAATTTTCCTTTTATAAATCCTGAATATATATTTGATATTTATAATTATATTAAAATTATATGTCAAATATATAATTATTTCAATTTTTTAAATTTTTTGGAATATTTTAATAAGACTTATTTATATAAATATGATATTCAATATTGGAATTATTATAACGATGTAAACCACATAACAAATAATGCTTCATAATCTTTTAACAATTACTTAAAAAAATTGTTTTACAAAAAACCTTCTTTCTCTGAATTGATTTATCATTTAAAAAGAGAAGAATCTTTATCTTACAATAATTACAAAAGGAAAATTGAAGGAATTAGGAAAAAAAAAGAATATTAACAAAAACTGATGAAATCAATGTTTTCATTAAAAAATACAAAAAAAAAGGAATCCGATTAATTGATAAAAAATGTGAAAAAATGATATCATTGATTTATGGTATAAATGTTTAATAGAATTAAATACACTCTAAATATATGAATAATAATTAATTAGAATGTATAGTTTAAATTATATTTATATCAATATCAATATATTTTATTAATATCAATATCAATATATTTTATTAATATCAATGTCAAAATATTTCATTAATATCAATATCAAAATATTTTATTAATATCAATGTCAAAATATTTTATTAATATCAATATCAATATTTAAATTTTATTAATAATAAATATTTAATATTATAATAAATTTTATTTTATTATTTAATTAATTTAATAATAAAATATATAATTTTATTTATTTTATTTGAATAAAATAAAATGGAAAGGTTTTATTATTAAAATATTTAATAATAAAATATAATAATAAAATAAAATTAAAAAAAAATAAAAATAAAATAAAATTCTCAACAGAAAACCTATTTATTCTTTTTTTGTTTTTATTTTATTTTTTTAGTGCTAAAATACATTTATTCTTTTATTTATTCTTTTTTTTGTTTTTATTTTATTTTTTTAATGCTAAAAAACAATAAATAAAAATATACGTTGAAAATAGTGGCGTATTACATATATTATACACATTGTACAAAATTTTATGATGATTATACATAAATTATGTCGAAATGCTTCACATTCAATGAAACCTTCTATTAGGGAGAGCGAGTTTCGGAACCTCACGTGAATAGACATAAGCCACATATTTTGAGATGGCGCATTATATATAAATTTTTTTTTTATATATATAAATAAATAATAAATAATAATTAAATAAATATTTTATTTTATAATAATTTCATAATTTAATATATATTTGATAATAAAAAATAAAAAAATAAAAAAATAAAAAATAAAAAAATTAAAAAAAAAAAAAAAAGATTAAAAAAATAAAATACAAAAAAAATAAAATAAAATATTTTCATATTTATTTATATTTATAACTGTAATTTTTTATTATAAAAATAAATAAATAATAATTAAATAATATTATTAAATATTATTATTAAATAAATTAATGAATAAATTAATAAATAAATAAAAATTTTCAGAATATGGCGAATGTAAATCATCATTTTTTTTTGAAATATATCACATTTTAAATATTTTTAATAATTATTTTTTCAAAGAAATTATATGTGCCATTTTATTTTAATGTTTTAAATATTATATTCATAAATAAAAATATAAAAAATAATATAAGCCACATTCCGAAACGCACCACCATCAGAAATAGGTAATATATTAATTATATATTCAAATATATAGAACTATATTAATTTTATATGAATTAAAGTATTATAATTATTATAATTATAATAATACATATTAAAATAAAATAAAATAAAATAATTATAAAAAAGATAAATTTACAATATTAAACATATATTATTTTAACATAAACAGCTATTATTTTAACTCATTATTATTATTATTTAATGAATATTCACAGTTTATGTTAATATATGTATTGATAATTGTTGTGTTAATAACCTAGCTAGCTAGATTATAGTCCAAATATATATGCTATTAAACAAATATTGTACTAAAATCATGCAAATAACTAACATGTGTATATCACTAGCATGGATATTGCAACATATGATGCAATGATGTACTGTATATTCAGTGAATATATAATCATAATATTACTGTATCCTTATGCAAATAAACAAATATGAAATAATATTGCAATTACATTATTTAATGATATTTATACAACTGTCAAAATATTAAATATACATGTTTTTCATATTAATTATATATAAGAGGCTTATAGAAAAGAAAAATAATTTATTCAAACTAAATTATTTTATTATAAACTATATATTATTATAATATATATCCTATCATATGTAATATATTTAATAATTAAAATTTAATAAAAGTTGTTATAAAATATAAATATTAATTAAAATGTTAATTAAATATTAAACTATAAATACTAATTTTCTAACAAAAATTATAAAAAAATTTTAATCAATAAATAATATAAATAATATATACTAAATTAATTCTTCAATAAAATAAAATTAAATTTAAATTAAAAATAGAATAAAGAAAATATAAATATGTTAGATATTAATAAATTATTATATGGAATAAATAATGAAATACTATTTTACCAATTATTTAATATATATTTTCAAATTAGAAATTTGTCATAAGACATATATACCAAAAAAAAAAAAAAAGTAAAAAAATTCATTCAATTATTAAGTATTTTTTCTTTGGTATAATTTATTTTTTTTTGGTAATTATGATTTCTTAAGAACCTAAATTTTTCCAAATTTTAATTTTTATTTTTCATTTTTCATTTTATTTTTCATTTTGTATTAAATTGTTAATATAAAAAATATAAAATATTTTTTAAAAAAAAAAAAAAAAAAAAAAAAAAATGATTATATTTGTTATACTTATTAACATAATCCTTTCAACTAAAATTGTTTACAGTCAAAATACTGAGTGTATTCCTCTCAATATTATATTAGGAATTGATAAGTCATATAATTGCTGTAATCATGCTAAGATTACTTGTTTAGATGGCCACGTAAGAAGAATGTAATATATAATTTTTGTGAAAAAAAAAAATAATAAAAATTATTAAAAAGTAATTTATATTATTATTATTATTATTTTATTTTAATATCTTTAACTTTATATTTTTATATAATTATTATAAAATATATATTCTTTTTATTTAAAAATAGAGATTTCAGTCAAAGTAATTTAAATGGAACAATTCCAAATGAAATTGGAAATTTAGTATATTTAGAGGATTTGTAATTTTATTATATTTACTTTTTTTTTTATCGTATAAAACTTTATAAAAAATAAATATGAAAGGAATTAAATTATTTTTTATTATTCAATATTTTTATAGTATAACTAAATACTTATTATATATTTTTTATTTGGAACAGGGTACTATTACAAAATAATTTTAGTGGACCTATCCCTCCAGAAATTGGAAAACTAACAAATTTAAAAATATTGTAACTATATTCATGGTTATTTATATTAATTACTACTACAAAATAAGAATAAATAATATAATTAAAGATGATAGTAATAATAAGAATAATGAAAACTTGTTATAGTAATAATAATAATAATAATAATAATAATAATAATTTTATTATATATCTGTGATATCATAGAAATATACGTAACAATAAATTTAGCGGTTCACTTCCGTCTGAATTAGGAAATTTAACTAAATTAACATATATGTAATATATATAATTAATATATTTACGTAACATTTTTGATATTATTATAATTGTCATTTTCGTTATTTTATTATATTATAAGTAATCCTAACCAATTCATTGATTTTTAATGTTTTATTTTTAAACAGGTCTATTTCATTTAACGAATTAAGTGGTCCTATTCCTAGTAGCATTGGAAATTTACAAAGTTTACAAAAATTGTAATGCTTTAGTTTAATTGTTTTTGCTTTGTGTATATATATATATATACTATTATTATTAAATATTATATATATATTTATTATTATTATTATTCAATAAAATAGATATATCCGTTATAATTTTTTAAGTGGTTCTCTTCCCTCTGAACTTGGAAACTTATCTAATTTATTAGATTCGTAATTATTAATTTCTTATTTACTTATTTATTATTATTGTTAATTGTTATTTATAATAAAAATATTATTATTATATCAATTAAATATATACAAATATAAATATTTAATTATTCTTTAAATTTTTGATTTTTTAATAATATTATATTAATTATATATTTAAAAAACAGGACTTTAACAGATAATCATTTAACTGGTGAAATTCCAGAAGAAATTGGAAACTTACCTAAATTAACGTTATTGTAAGTTTAAATTAATATACATAAAAAAAATTGAAAATAAAAAATATATCATATTTAAATGTTGCTATTTATATATATATAATTTATAATAGTGATTTATCTAATAATGATTTCTGTGGTCCAAGACCATCCAGTAGTAAAATGTAAAATTAAAAAAAAAAAGCTTATTAAATAATTGTAATTAATATATATTCATAAACATATAAATTATATTTATATTGGAAACAGAAAAGTAGATAATAATTCTAATATTGGAGTTCCTTGTAATGGTGTATCAAATACTATCAGTAGTGGAAATACAAGAGCTTCAAGTACTTCAAGTTTTTCAAATACTCCAACAAGTAGTCCAACTATTATTAATCCACCAGGAGGTGAAGGAAATTCATTTTTAAAAATTTCTTTAATCATAGCTGGAATAGTAGGTATAGGTGTGATAGCAGGTATTGCATTTTTCGTAACAAGTAAAAGAAAATCTACAAACCATAATAATGGAGGAAATACAAATATCGTCGATAGTATAAGAAATACAATAGATATTAATGATTCATTAGATAGAAATGGTTCCAATGTGATTATTGAAAGTAGAATAATAAATATAAATGATAATCCTGTAAACACTTCAGATATAACTAATAATGCTCCACTCACTAATATTAGCCCAATTGTTAATACTAGTCCAATTGTTAATAATATAAATACAAGTTCCTATAGTTCTAATGAAGTTAGTAATTATAATCCAACTGCTCAACAAATATTTAATCCCTCTACGCGTCAAGTATTTAATGCTGATATTGATATAACCGATAATAATTTGAATATTAACAATCAACAAGTAGAAGAATTACCTCCTCCTGCATATGTTGAGGTAATTGGAGAAAATAGAAGTAATATTGAATCACCTACAACTGTACAAAGAAGAACTAATGGATATTATCATTCAGAAAAGACAAGAACATTCGATCTTCCTCCTGAAACCAATAATGCCAATAATAATCAGGTTGAATAAACAAGAAAAAAGGAAAAGAATTTAGGATTAAATAACTTTATATTATTATTATAATCATTTCAATTAGTTTATTTATATTTTTTTTTTAAATAAAAAAAAAAAAGAGAGAGAAAGAAATTAAATTAATCACCATTATTTTATAAATTAAAAATATAAAAGATATATATATAAACCAATATTTAAAACAATAAAAATAATAATATTTATTATTATTATAATGAAAATGTAATTTAAATAATTCATACATCATATTTTCTTTTTTAAGAAATATAGAATGTATATATAAATTTATCAAATGATATTTTTATATAAACATAAAAAAATAATAATACTTTTGATTAATTCATCATTTTTTTTTTATTCTTTATTTTTTATGTATTAATTTTATCAAATCTAGTTTAATAATAAATATATGAATTTTTTATATAATAAAATAATAAGATGAGTTATTTTTAAAAAAAATTATTCATTTATTAATTTTATATATACATATATATATATTTAATTAATTAAAATTTGATTAACAAATAATCCACAAGATATTTAAGCATATTTTATTTTAATATTTTTTTAAAAAAAAAAAAAAAAATATTTATTTTTGGTAATTAAGAAAGAAGTATAAAAGTATTACATAATTAGACTGAATAAAATTTTAATTCATTTAAAAAAAAAATTAATAAAATTAATAAATTTATATAAAAAAAAAATATTTTAAAGAATATGATATCATTTTTATCTAAATTTCTAATTAAAAAATTATATAAAAAGTATTTTGAAAATTCTTATTATCTTTTATAAATTATTTTTTTTAGTTATTTTTGTTGAAATATTGTAAAAATAATTACTTTCATTTACAGTTGTTAAGGTTACAGGTAAGTCTTTCCCCCTTATATATATAATAACATTCTAATTATTAAAAGTAATATAGACAAGATACTGTCCTAACTGTAGGGTCGCACAAGTACTGTCATTTAATATATTTACAAGGGAATTACTAATATTTTGGTACATTATTTCATGTAGATATATTCTACTAAATTGTAATCTTTCTGTCCTATCTGTGGAGTATCTCCAATTAGTAATAGTATATCTCAAACACACTTGTAACATTTGAAAATTTCAATGGAATAAACTTTAAAACATTTAGTATTTAAAAGTTCTCAAGAAGAACAATTCTGATGAAATTGCCTGTCACTATGTTATTCAAGAAGGTCCATTTGACTTTGAATGTTATATTCCAGTTCGTAACATTTATAAATACTATAAGTTTAGAAAAAGTATTTAAAATGATGAAGATGATAATGATGATGATAATGATATGGCAGATACTAAATTGAGTAAAGTTTTTGATGCCAATGGTAACAATAACTTTTATTAATGTTCAACCTATTTTCAAGAATAAGAAGAGTATTTCATAAGGAGTTAGGAATTTGTCTTCAAATAATGCTTTAGGTAAAGGATTTACTTTTGTTGATCATTTCAAGCTCTTTTTCCGTTATTAAAGGAGTCGGTGATTGAGTTGATATGGATAAATGGTTTAAAATATATTGATTTAATTGAAAAGAGAGATTATGTTGTTTAAAAATTGAGTGATGGTCAAAAAAGAAAAGTTTGTATTGGTTTAACTCCTACTAGTTTAGATCTTCTTTCCAGAAGAAAGATTTGGAGTTTATTATTGAAAAAGAAGAAGGATGGAGTCATCTTCATTACTACACATTAAATGGTTGAAGCTGATGTTATTGCTAATGGTAAGTTTGTCTTAAGTAAGGGTCATGTTCATTATTTAAATTATAATATATACCTTAATTACTTCCTAATGAAATATAATCTAGAAAAAAAAACAAACAATCATGAAGCTATTGAAAAAATTATTAGAAAGTACAACAATAAGACCACCATAAATGATAGTAAATACAATATGATCTCTTACGCTTCTTCCTTCCATATTTGGATATTACCAATTGAATGTTCACCCTTATTTTATTCTCATTTAAAGAATCTTGAAAGAGAAAAGGGTCATGCTTTACATGTTTTCTTATTGAATGTTCCTATTTTAGAATAATTTTGCTTGTTCAATTTGAAGGAGAAAATGAAATATAAAACAAAGAAAGAGTGGCTATTAAACTGATAGAATTAAGTGACCAAATGAATTGGTTGCCGCTTTACGTTATTGCTAGTTATCGTATCAGACTCTATTTCCGTAGAAAGCTTTGATTTATCATGAGTGTTATTTTGCCATTCCTTATCATATTCATTTTCTTCCAAAAGTTAGGTAATAATGAAAAACAACCTTGAATTTGTTGAATACCCAAAAATTGAATTTAATTCTGATTTATAAGACTCAAGAATTATGAAATTAGTGCATCTAGTATGAAAAATACCATTACCGATTATATCAACGAACTTAAATTCCTAAAAATTTCTAATTCCTCTAATAGTATTACCTTCTAAGATGATAATCAAAAGATAGATGAAAATTATAATATTATTAGTGAATTATATTACGTCCCTAGTTTCTCCGGTGATTTCAATGAAACAACCAAGACCTATAACTTTAATGTATTCTATACTAATTCTATTGCTATTCTCTGTTCCATTCATTTTGAATGACTTTAGTAATGCTATTTTAGTTGCTGATAATGTCAGTGATACTATTCATGCTAATACTCAACTACTCAGGGTCTTTTTAATATACTTAAAATATCAAGCATGTATGATTGCTGCTATTGGTGTTGGTTTTACCTTTTCTTTCTATAGTTCACATATTATTTATGAAAGAATGGGCTAAAATTTTAAAGCAACTTCAATTAAATGGGGTTACCAATAAAAGTTGCTGACTTTCTCTTTTCATCTCAGATTATATCTGGCTCTTATTAACCAATGTTCTTATTGTTCGTAGTGAATGATTGAATGATGAAAATGATAGTGATACTTTTTGCTAATTTATTTTATTTTGGTACTTATTATTCTTGATATTTTCTTCCCTAACTATTGTTTTATCAGAGTTTCTAAGAAGTTAATTTCTCTTGGTATTGAACAAAAAACCAATAGTTGTTCTATTTTTTTTTTTTTTCTCTTCTCGTCATCATGAAGAATCAAATCACATG
Source organism: Neocallimastix lanati (nom. inval.) (assembly GCA_016946835.1). NCBI lineage: Eukaryota > Fungi > Neocallimastigomycota > Neocallimastigomycetes > Neocallimastigales > Neocallimastigaceae > Neocallimastix > Neocallimastix lanati (nom. inval.). The sequence goes on from JACVTC010000026.1 coordinate 474,095, forward strand.
TCATTTCATTGGTACTTTCTTTTCCACTATCTCTATATTTTGACTTTCTTCACTAATAAAAATAAAATCTAACCACAAATGTCTTTGAAATCAACAGTAAAAAGAGAAATATTATTGATAAAGAAATAAGAAGAGGAGATGATGACATCTATTTTGAATATCAGCATAATAAGGCCAATCAAATGTTCCTTTATATTCGTGATTATTCCACAAGAAATTAGTTAAATTTATCAAATATTGCCGTTTAAACTCCCATAAAAATAAGTTACCTTCTGAAATGAGTGATGGTATTTGTTATGAATTGAATATCTTGATTAATCTTTGTGTTTCTTCTCAAATTTCATGTTAGATGGGTTTTCTTCATATAGATCTTTCCACATCCCTTATTTGTAGGAAATTATTAAATCAGCAATTCAAAATAATCAGTCCTCTACCATTATGACCTCTCACTCTATATGGAAGAAGAAGAGTTAATATATAACCGTACTAGTATCATGGTCAACGGTAAATACAATGAACATCTATAGATAAAATTTACAAACTCATACATTATAAATGCTCATATAGATGATGTAGAAAAATTACATTATACTTTCAGAGTAGAAAGAAACCTCTTTGGAGGTGATACCTATCAACGTAAAGATAAGTCCCTTCAATGAGTCAAGTATGAGGTAAATAAATGAGCATAGTTGTGTCTTTGTCATTATGGAATTTTTTTGTGAAGAAAAGTTTTTCATCGATTATAGTTACAATCGAACCTCTTTGGAATAAGAATTTTAGAATTTTGTTACCTTAATAAAAAAATCAAGAATAATTTTTTTTTTTTTTAATTTTTTGAAAAAGGTAATTAATTTATTTTAAAAAAAATTTTTTTTTATTTTTTGAAAAAGGTAATTAATTTATTTT